>AWOL01S0026411.1:54717-65482 GCA_000715115.1 Nicotiana otophora | reverse complement strand
GTGTAGACTTTATTGGCAATATTCTTTGGGACCCAAAAATATTGCATTGTGTGTTGGACATCAATTGCACAAGTTATATCTCTTCTTTTACACCTAAGAGGTCAAGACTTTTTTGCCTATAAAAGGGAGGCCATTAGTTCATTTTAGATACACCAACAAGACTTGTCTTCAATTCTTGTTTCTTCCTTTCTTCCTTTATTAAGAGTGTTTTGTATGAGAGTTAGTGTTGGGAAGCACTTGTGTGAACCCTTTCTTTGGAGTGATCTTGTGAGGTTATTCTCTTAGGGTATTTGGGATTAATTAGAGTGTTTACTCTAATTTTTACTCTCTTTTGTACTCTTATTGTTATAGTAAATTGCTCCTCTCCGCTTGTGGACGTAGGTCACTTTGACCAAACCACGTTAAATTTGTGTCTTTTTTATCGGCTTTAATTGTCATTGTTATCAACTCTCATTGTCTTTGTTATTGTCATTATACCGTTGTTTGGCTAAATTACGCACTACCCGGGTTCACGATCCTAACAGGGACCGCAATAGAAAAAAATAAAAACATAAAAGGATGGAACTTCAAAGAATAAACAATGATTTACACTTCATTTATACAGACAAAAATAAGTAACCCCACATGCGCAATAATCCACACATGAACAAAATCTACACCCACCACATTAAACCCCGCCCACCAAATTAAATAACTTTTTCCATATTTATATATGCTACTAACCTTGATAATTTACATCAATCTTCCCACAAAATCGAATTTTGAAACCACTGTTGACAATAGCCTGCTTTCAATCCGAAATCCTAATAAAACTAAAGAGGGATTTTGAGAAAGAGGTTTGTTCGAAGAAAGAGATGACTGAAGTGAATGAATTAGGGGTTGGGTTATGTGGTTGGATTTTAGCGGGTTGGGCTTTGGTTAATAATACATAACCATGGTTAAAGACATGTAGGGTAAAGTTAAGGAGATCCACTAATATAATATAAATATACGTGACAAAAGTGGGGTCAAAAAAATAATTTTTATAATTTAAAATTAAATTATTAGAACCGTTAGCGGATAATGGCATCAATACGTCAAAAGTCTAACGTTAGTGGCATGTAAATTAACGGATGATATGGATATGTCATTTATGTTAGTTGAATGGTATATTTAGGTCTTTTTGAAATATAATCCAAATTTTGTATCACCTTATTCCGTGAACCAAATGACCCCAAGTATTAGTCATTCTCTTTTTTACTCGTCCTCGTTTGCTAACTGAATAAACTTCGGATTTCAAAAGTTATGCTCAAAATTTTATTTTTTTAAGCTTTCGGTTTTAACTTCCAAAAGAAAAAGAAAAAAGAAACTGCTAACAGATAACAAGAAAGAACCTGAAAATGCAACTTCTTTTTGAATCCCCTTAACCTCTATTTCTCAGATAAAACAAAAACGCAGAAAACCAACAAAAAAACACCCGCTTTCACTCTGGGGAAATTACCACGCCATGGATTCCCGTTCCGGAGGAAAAATTGTGACGAATAGGCGAAAGAGATACGCCGTCGGTCCATACGACCGTCCACCACCACCACCGCCGCCGGCGGAAGAACAGCAACCGTTTCCTAAAAGCCCTAATTGGCTTACCGGCCGTGTTGTTCCGGCGACGCGTACGATTCTCTCCGGCGCCGCGAAGATTTTAACATTTGTATTCAATTCCGACTATTCTTCTTCCTCGTCTTCCTCCGACGCTGATTCCATGTTTGGTACTCTTCTTCAAATCTCTCTCTTTTTTCTTGTGATCTAAAAAGTGATTAATTACGAAATGCCACTTAATATTCATCTTAAAGTAGTGAATTTTCCCTCTTTGTGCATTCTGGTGCCTTTATTTGATGTTTGTTTGAGTATTATGTTTGCATTTTGGTGTTAATTTTTTTTTTTTATATAATTTTTTTTAATTTTTATTTTTGTTTGAGTACTTCGTAAGAAAAGTTCCTCTTTTCATGTTTTTTGTGTTGTAAATAAATTATAGTAGGTTGGCTTAGTTTCTGTGATTTTTGTTTAAAATACCAACTTTGCTGGAAATGTTATAGTATTCTGCTAGGTGTTTTTAGTTTAGTCTGTATGTGAGAGATTGTAGTACATTTAATTTTTTTTCGTCATCTAAAAAGGGATAGATTTCAAAATACCACTTAACATTCATGTTAAAGTAGTGGAATTTTATATTTTATTTTTTACATTTTGGTCTCTTTGATATTTGTTTGAGTATTATGTAAAAAGTTTATCTTTTCATGGTTTTTGTATTGCATTTTTTTTTTTTGCATCGGATTGGCTTTAATTTTGTGATTTTTGTGCAAAATCTAACTATCCCGAAATGTTATGGTATGTGCTAGGTGGTTTTAGTTTTTTTGGTTGTGTGTGTGTAGGAGATTTTAGTTTAGTTACTTCATTAATACATTTATTTGAAGTTCTAGAGGGAGAGAGAGAGAACTTGAGATTATTAAAGTTGGTCTCATGGATGTAGTCTTCAGAAGATACTTTTGAGTTGGTAACGATTTTCGTTAATAACTTCTCAAAAGGTTATTTTTTTGTTAAGAACTATGGAACTGATAATTAAGAGTATGAAGTTTGGACTATAAAGGTTTAATGCCCGAACTTGACATGATTTCTTGAGCATTCTTTATGACATTGATAGGGGAGATCTTTCTTTGAAGTTACGAGTTCGGCAATACCTTTGGTCTAAATCTTGGATTTGTGCTAAGAAATTCACTTATATGTCTAAATAATCTATCTCGAACCAAGTTGTTGTTTTATCCTAGAATTCAAAACCCATAAACTTAAAATCCTAAATCCGCTTATGGACACAAACATCTTGTAACATAGATGTGGATGCATGTTCAGTGAAAAGGGGAATTCAATTGAATCCGCGTAGTCAGGGACATGGTTGTAAAAAGCGAGCGCTTCCTCGCTTAAAGTGAGAAGCGAAGCGAGGCGAGGTATCTGGCGCTTCTGTTAGCTGAAGCGTAGCAGATTTACAAAAGCGCTCGCTTCCCCTGAAAAAGCGAGAAGCGATGAAGCGATGCGAAGCGTAAGAAGCGAGCGCTTCTCTTTATAACTGGGCTGCCAACATATTTAATTAAAAAAACTATCTTTTTCTAAAACACTATCGAGCAGCAGCAACAGAGAAAGAAAGAGGCGACCTAGGGTTTAAGTTTTCTACACTTTTCACTTCAAGATCATCAAGTTTGGTCCCAGGTATGTGATTTCTTCCTCCTCCTCCTCCTCCTTCTTCTTCTTTTTCTTTTTCTTTCACTGTTTCAGCGTCCAAATAGCAGTGAAATGCTAGTTAAATTTTTTTCCCCCTTCAGTTCTTCTTTCTCATTCTTCTCCTCTTCTTCTTCTTCATTTTGTTACACTGTTTCAGTGATAATAAGAATGAAATGCTGCCTATTTTTTCTTACAGTTACATGTATTGTCTATGCAGTATTTATTTTAATATTTTTTTTAATATCCGCTTCACTTCAAAAAAGCGAGCGCTTCGCTTCTCGCTTTAAGGGAAAAAGGGGCTTGTCGCTTTTCTTCGCTTCACGCTTTTCACAACACTGGTCAGGGAAAACAATAATATTTACATATGTAATTTGTGCTGAAAAAATATAAATTTAGTATATGTAGTAAAGGTTAAACCCACTTGATACATTTTCTTTAATAACTGAGAAATTCCCAAGGGCGGTGAGACACGGTTCAGAACTCAGTGGATTATGGACCCCTCCTCTGCTCTTCTCCGCTTAACTACTATGCTTTTGTCTTTGGTAGGGTTCGAACCCGTGACTTACGCCTAACCCACACATTATGCGTTGCGCTCTTACTATTAGACCAAAGCCCCGAGGCAAATATGTGCCTTAAAAATCATAAATATAGTATATGTATTATGTAGCAAAGGTTAAACCCACTTGATACATTGACGTGACTTAATGTATTGGTTAGGTGGTATTACACCTGTGAGTGCTGCATGTTTATAACTCTGCCTTGCCTTTGAGTATTTGATTTTATTTATCTTGTCTTTTTGAAGAAAGGAGACCCGTTTGTTACTCAAAAAGGGAATGACAAGTAAAAGCGTGTAGCAATTCTTTTGCGCTTGACTGATGCACATTCAGCTAAGCAGTTCGACTGAATTGACCTCACTTGGAAAAAAGTACTAGTTGCACATGTGAATTGTATTAAAAATATAGATGCAGTATATGTAGTAAAGGTTGTATATGGTATCTGTCTAAACATTTGTACAAGATGGTGTGGTTTTCTTAGGGCTTAAATAAAGTGGGCACTCTGAAAAAGACGCGGTGAGACTTGTTATACCCCCCCTCCCCCCAAGGAAAAGGAAAAGGTAGTAGGAAAATCTCGCCTACTGTACTTGGTGCAGCCCTTAACGCCGATTGCACTATGGTTTTGCCTCAAATCAAATTGCTCGCAATATCCCGCGTATGAGTTGTGCATGTCGAGATGCATTGCTTGTTCTATGCGCCACTTGGAATTTTGAAACTCTCTTGCATTCATTATATAGTCTTGACATGTGTAGGAAGAATGCCTCATTCAAGCTTTAAATATGTAAAGCTCTATTGTGCCGGTACTATTAACTATCTCTTTGACAATTTAGCATTGTTTCATCTCTGTATAATTCAAATACCATAGTGGCTGATAAAACTAGTTCTCATGGGATTGTCCTCTCATTTTCTATTTGTTCCTCGACTAGCTTGACGTCTGGATTTTATTGTAGCGGATGATGCTAGAGAACAGGACGATGTTGGCTTGGAAGTGGATGAGTTAAGCAAGGTAATTTCATAAATCTGCTTATGTTATTGATTTTCAAGCATTAAGAATTGCGTGATTTTGTACCATGATTCTCCTAGTGATACTAGTTTGTTCGGTTGGTTTGGGTGAAAGTTATCTGTTGCATATTTAAGTGTTTGTGATTTTGTACCATGATTCTCCTAGTGATACTAGTTTGTTCGGTTGGTTTGGGTGAAAGTTATCTGTTGCATATTTAAGTGTTTGTGATTTTGTACCATGATTCTCCTAGTGATACTAGTTTGTTCGGTTGGTTTGGGTGAAAGTTATCTGTTGCATATTTAAATGTTTGTGATTTTGTACCATATTTCTCCTTGTGATAGACAAGAGGGGGTTGCTCTAGTGGTGAGCACCCTCCACTTCCAACCAAGAGGTTGTGAGTTCGAGTCACCCCAAGAGCGAGGTGGGGAGTTCTTGGAGGGAGGGAGCCGAGGGTCTATCGAAAACAGCCTCTCTACCCCAGGGTTGGGGTAAGGTCTGCGTACTCACTACCCTCCCCAGACCCCACTCGTGGGATTATACTTTTTTGTTGTTGTTGTTTTCTCCTTGTGATACTAGTTTGTTCGGTTGGTTTGGGTGAAAGTTATCTGTTGCATATTTAAGTGTTTGTGATTTTGTACCATGATTCTCCTAGTGATACTAGTTTGTTCGGTTGGTTTGGGTGAAAGTTATCTGTTGCATATTTAAGTGTTTGTGATTTTGTACCATGATTCTCCTAGTGATACTAGTTTGTTCGGTTGGTTTGGGTGAAAGTTATCTGTTGCATATTTAAGTGTTTGTGATTTTGTACCATGATTCTCCTAGTGATACTAGTTTGTTCGGTTGGTTTGGGTGAAAGTTATCTGTTGCATATTTAAGTGTTTGTGATTTTGTACCATATTTCTCCTTGTGATAGACAAGAGGGGGTTGCTCTAGTGGTGAGCACCCTCCACTTCCAACCAAGAGGTTGTGAGTTCGAGTCACCCCAAGAGCGAGGTGGGGAGTTCTTGGAGGGAGGGAGCCGAGGGTCTATCGAAAACAGCCTCTCTACCCCAGGGTTGGGGTAAGGTCTGCGTACACACTACCCTCCCCAGACCCCACTCGTGGGATTATACTTTTTTGTTGTTGTTGTTTTCTCCTTGTGATACTAGTTTGTTCGGTTGGTTTGGATGAGAGTTATCTGTAGCATATAGGGTTTCCCTTTCAATGGGGATACCGTTGGTTTGGATGTTCTTTTTTTTTTTTTTGATAGGTGAGTTGGTTAGGATGTATTAATGTGGTTCGCCCTTGTTGTCTGCCCTCTGTCAATGTAAAGGAGAAAAATAGAGGACCATTTTTACCTGTTTTCATTTTTGAGCTGTGCTGTTAGGAGATTATTACCTCTGAGGAAAGATAGTCCTCATAATCCAATATTCCTACATGCTATCTTTCTCTAGTTTGTATTCCAACAGTAGTGGCAAGAACTGAAGAACTAGTCATGAATTTCTACACAAGTGGAGTGAAGTAGTATCCTCCTGTGGAATGGAACTAGGTGACTACCCCTTTATTCGAAGTAAGCCTAGGTAAGCGCAATAAAACTACTTTCAATAAAGCACAGTTAGAATTTATCCAAAAAGTAAAGCACCGTTAGGAAAGTGTCTATGGGGATTTGCTATTAAAAGATGATACTTCATGGGAGAGCATAATTGTTATAAAATACGGGAGTGGTATGAGTGAATAACTTTTAGAAGAGATGACATACTCATATAGGCTTATATAAATAGAAGTACTCATATGGGGAAAATATGTTGAAAAACATTGTGAGGGGAGTGGTCTAGTAGTTTAGTGGTCAATGAAGTGAATGCAAACTTGGAGAATAGGGTTCAAATTTCAGTAGAGACAAAAAACAATAGGTGATTTCTACCTTCTGCCTAAGCCTTGGTGGATAGTGTTACTCGATACCTATGTCGATGGGAGGTAGCATATACCCAGTGGAATAGTCGAGTTGTGCGCAAATTGACTCGGAGACTACTTAATTTTAGTTAGGAAATTGAAAGTGAATTATGTTTCACAGAAAACAAGTTTATAATGATGGCAAATTTCCTAACCAGGAATAATGTTAACATACCGTGGAACCTACAATTCAGGAGACCTTACCGTGGCCAGGAACTGGACAAGTTGGAGGACTTTTTCATAAAGATTTTATGGTTATATCTTAAATTGATTCCTAAGTTAATCGCAGGAAAGAGTTGGTTGATCTAGAAAATATAGTTTCCTTGTAAAATCTTTCTGTCCGTGATAACCAATGGTTGTTGTTGCATTTCATATCCTTCCATTGGTCATCACGGACAGAAAGATTTTAGAAGGATATGAAATGCCTACATGGTAATTTATATACAACTCGTGTCTTGAGAAAGGTCTATTGCATGGTGTTCAACATGGAATGTCTTCCTAATAATCAATCAACTATCATTCAGTCCCAAACTAGTTGAGCTAGGTCATGTGAATACTCTGTAAGCATTGCATTCTGTTCATGTCCATTTCATTTAGTACTAAATTATTTGTTTTCTGATGCAAGTTAGAGTTCTTTAAAGCAAGAAGTTACCTATATACTTTGCTTATCCGTACACGGACACAAGTCTTTAACTGGAATAAAATTCCTGGTAAATACTAGACCTTAAGTAAGTGTGATAGAATAGTTCAACCTTAATACCAACTAGTTGGTATCGTCTAGATGGACCCTTTTCCTCCATAGTGTTCTATTCTTGGCCAATTCCATAATATTCCATAGATTGTAGGTCTTTTAAGACAACGTTTCTTCATGTATTTTTAGGTCTACCTTGTCCATCGTTGAGAATGCGTCTCATAAAATTCATTCTCTCACTCCCCTAGGTGGCTAGGTCTACCTTGTCCCATCACCTTCCATCAACATATTGTCACGACTATGAGTTTGTGCATTTGAAACGCCATCGTAACAATAATGTAGAGCAGAGACCGCATCTTTATGTGCAAAAAAAAACAAGAAGAGGTTTCTTTTTACCAAGAACCAAAGAAGAAAAAAGAAAAAGGGAAAAGGGGAAAAAAAGGAGAGGATGTTGATCATATGTATATACATTACTAGTATGTTCATGATTTATGGACTTTTGTATTTTTTGGCATAAATTGAATGTTATTGAATACACTACTGAGTACCTTAGCAAGTAGAACATTGAAGAGGATGAACAAGGCTAGGAAGGAAGCACAGGTTGTAATTGCAACATGCCCTTTTTTGTTCAACGGAGAGAGAGAAATAGACGCACTTTTGAACACATCATGGAGAATAAAAAGGCCCCTTTCTCGTCATTGTTTTTTGTAGAAAAGGATTTGTAGAGTTGGGTAGATACTTTTGAGCTGAAAACGAAAGATTTACTTGCAAAGTTTTTGACACCAAGTTGGTGTAATATGATTAATTACTTTTGGATTATCAAAAAAGAAATATTTATACACTTTTTAACTTTCTTTTTGGAACGAAGGATCCTCAATTAAGTGGAGAGAGAAGTACAACGAAGCACCTAATTGAGCAGCTACTTATGCAGGAGACATTTTCAAGGTTAGTACAAACCTTTTATTTATTTAGTGTGCTGAAATTTCTGTTTTATTAGTGTTAAATTGATCGATATTCTTTGTATGAGACTTGTGTCTTATCTTTCTGTGATTTTTCCTGTCTTTCCGTCTCCAGTCTTTGTTGAAGTTCACTTACCTTATTCTTGAACTTTAACTTTATATCTTAGCTTTTTATGCGAGTGTCATATTGGCCTTGATTTGTTTGAATTTTTTTAATTGCTTCCTAAGTTTACTTGATGCGGATTTTAAAGTTAATTTTATTGTTCTATCGCTTGTCTGCTACCTTTGGCCAGTTTGGTAGTTCTTCTAGGGTTTGCTAACATTTGAAACTCGTCATGCTGATGTAGTTTGTATAATTTTCTGGGAAAAGGATAACAGGAAGTTCAAATTTGGATTCTTTCGTGATTCAGACTCATGATTCTTCCATGATTCATACTCATGATAAACATTCTCTTTATATTTTATTAGAGGCCTTTTTTGGTGTTTTTAGCTCTTGTATCCTGTTTCAAACATCAACTTTTATTACACTTCTCAAAAGATAGGGAAAAAGAGAGATTAACTTTTTCTGAGTTTTCCTTGTTCAGGCTTATTTTTTTATTTATAAAATTTCTGCAATTTGATGAAAATGGGTGTCATTTGTGTCTGATTTTGGGGTTGAGTTGTTGTTTATGGTTTGAGTTCCAGGGATAGCATAATATGTTTAATTGGTTAGCTGGTTCTGAAATTCTTTTGCAATTGGCATAGTTCTTAATATATAAATGGTTTGCAATGCCTCCAATTCATAGGAATAAGTGCATTTACTCTTTCACTTGATGCTCAAGAGATCTAGCAATATTTGGGAGAACGTCTCTTCTTCCTAGAGCTACGTTTCTCTTTTTCCATTCTATAGGAAATTGTTCATTTTTCTTTTGTGTTCTGAAGTACTATCAACTGACACCTATTTTCATATCTTTTTAACCCTTTTTGTCATTTTTGAACTATATGGTTCTCTTTTTGTATCTGTTATCGTCATATCTTGTTTGGTTTTAACAAGAGGAAGACCCTCATGCTTGTCCTAAATTTCAGTGGGATATAATTTTGAAGCTAGTTTAGCTCCTGAACCCAAATACCAATAGATTTAGAAGATCAATTCGTAGTCATATCTTCAGTGAATAAAATACGCACATACACATGCGCGCGCGCGCACACACAGAGAGAGTTACGACCTACCATCTAACAAAGTAAGATGCTTAGACTATCTAATTGAATGTGTTTTTTTTGATGAGGATGTTGATATAATTGTGTACTTCTAATATTGAAAGAATGAAGAAAATGTTATGATCGCGTAAAAACTAAAAAGAAGGAATTGGATAACAAGAAAGTTATATAGAATCTAGAAAGAAAGTGAGCAGTGAGGAAAATCTTTCAATAGCTGCATAAAGGTTAGAATATCTAGCAAAGTACCTATGTATATTGCTCTCTCAAGCTGATTTACAAATTATAATTGCATACTTATTTCTCCTAATAAAAACAAGTTGCATATATATTTCTAATACTTGTCAATTACATGGTCTGTCACAGCTTATGCAGCATGTTTGACTCTGTTCAGATATTAAAAAGTTAGTTTGGCTTGTATATTCTATTATCAATAGTTGAAAGAAGTTACTTGTAAAAAACTATTATAGTTGAAAAAAGCTTGAAAGTAGTAGTTGAAAACTTGGTGTAGATGGATACCATGTATTGTGTTTTAAATCTGAATTGCTAAATCAAATTTTAACTTTGATGATGTGAAAGTCGTCTAGGATATTTCTAACTGTAGGAGTGTGTTAGGACATCCAAAATGGGAAGTGTCACATAAATTGGATGTAGTAAGTATTGAACAGAAGCAAGATTTCCCAGCACATCTGGGAACTGTTACCACATGATGTCTTAAGTAGTAATCAAAGGGTAAAAAATGCACGCAAGGGTGTGAGCTACTAGTCAACAAAGTGGGTGTAAACCTTAGAGACTAGGGTTCAAATCCCAGCAGAGACAAAAAACACTAGGTGATATTTTTCCATCTACCTAAGACTTAGTGGGCAGAGTTACTCGTACATGTGCTGGTGGGAGGTAGCAGGTACTCGGTGGAATAGTCAAGGTGCGCAAGCTGGACCGGACAAATAAAGTAATAAAAATGTACAGTTGAGGTTACGTGAACAGTAAACTACTGTGGCAAGAAATTGTTCTGCCTACTTGTGTCATTTCCGAAATTTGAAGTAACCTCTGAATCTGAGATAATACAGAATATGGAGTTTAGAATTTCAATTTTCTGTTGGGGAAGAAAATGAAGAAGACGAGCAAGGAAGAATATAGTAATGTAGTTGCTCTTCCTCTTTCTGCACTAGGGGGGTGAGGGTGGGGGTGGGGA
>AWOL01S0026411.1:39622-53302 GCA_000715115.1 Nicotiana otophora | reverse complement strand
GGGGTGAGGGTGGGGGTGGGGATGGGGGGAAGACGAGTAAGAAACAGGTCTGGGCTGCTAGCGATTTGGAAGAAAAGGTTTAAACTTGATATTAGCAGGTTTGAGGAAAATGGGATTCATATTTAGTACATACGATAAGCAAGTCCAACTAGATAAAGCGGGTAGGGCTCTCTCGATAGCTACATCTTGTGGTAAGTGTCATACCAGAAGCTGAGCTCATGTAATACTGGTGATTGCCCATTTTGCATTGAATATGGTGGTAGATGCTATTACCTTGTACTTGCCCTAGAACTGAAGAACACTTTCACTTAAAAAGTCCATTCATCCCTTTACATGTACGTTTGTAAATAAGCATACAGTTTGCATATTTTTGCTTCTTTTTAATGTATGCATGTCTATGTTTTTCATAGAAAAAGACTGACAGTTTCTTCTTTATATGTTTGTCTTCAATATAATCGTTCCTTTGCGAGTTGTCCTTAAATACTGCTGTGGATTGATGCATGCTGAATGGAAAATTGAATAGGACTCCAACCTTTGACAGTCAGATGACATGCATGTGTAGCATTCGAGCAAAATATGGGGAGAAAAATAGAAAAAAGAGAGCGGAAAAAAAGATGGTTATTTTTGTTTAAATTTCTTTCTCGACCTTATTCTAATGTTAACTTTGCAGGAAGGAGCGTGATAGGTTAGTAACAATCATCAACTCAAGGGTTGTTGATTTTTCATCACTAGAAGGAGAAGGCAGCTTTGGTTTGCGCTCCGCAATACCTGATCAAGCAATTGCAGATGGTAATAACATAAAGAATATTTCATTCTCAAAAAAAATTCAAAGAATCTTTCATGTGGTATGGCTGCCGTTCTTCCCGCAGAGTGTTTGCATAAAAGCTGAATAGTCATCTATGTCTCATTCAGATACGCTGAACCTCAGCAGTCGAGCAATTGTAGAAGCAAGGAAATGGTTAGAGGAAAAGAGATTGGGTTTAGATATTACTCACGGAGGTTTAAGCTCTGGAGTTAAAAACGTGAGTAAAATCTTTATCTCTCTGTGTAAGTCTTTCATTTTGCAACCATCTCATGGTTTATTTTAATTTACTACATTATGATTTCCCAGCTTTATTAACTTGAAATTGTTTACAGTATTTTTTTCTTCCCTGGCACGAATGTCTTCCTGTAGTTTCTTGACCAGATTTCTGTCCTCTCTTTCACATACCTAAGCTTATTTTCCTTGAGTCTCTACATACTTTAGCTTGTAAATACGAAATTTTTTTTTAAGAAGAGGTCATTGTAGCGTTGAGTATAAATTGATTCTGGAAACTTGAAAAATGAGAGTCTCTTTCCCGCTTAGTCTTGAATTAGTTGCGTAGTTTATATGTGTACTTTATCAGAATCATTGTTTATATGTGTATTTTATCTGTAATATTAATGCTACTTCTAACTCTCATCATTTACGTTAAGGAGCTTATTGTTGCTAGTTGTTTCCTATGTAATATTTGCCTGAACAAAGATCTCTAATTTTTACTGCTGTCAGCTATGTGATACACAATGGAGCCTATGTAATAACTTGTCTTGATGCTGTCTTTGATATCTTGCTTGTGTAACGTAGGTGGATGATACTTTTGGCTCACCGGTAGATATGGCTAAGTCATATATGACGGTTCGTCCTCCATGGGCCTCTCCTACTGTTGATCATAGTAGACTTGGAACCCCCTCACATCTGAAGGCAAAGCTCTTTGAGGAAGGAACACCGTATACTGGGGATTCTTCCTCTTCCTTAAAGGTATTTGAAGATTTCGGAATCGCGTTCATTTCTGCCGTTTCACCTTCAATTTGGAGGATGTACACCCTTATGTATGGAATGGTGGTTATGGTTCAGAAATAACATTTATGGAATGGTGGTTAAACCTTGGTTTGCTAACATTAGACAACAATGTCCTAAATTACCATTGCAAGATTTGATGATTCAAAGAGCCGAAATTTGGTTAGTTATTTCAGATAGAACTGATTTGAAGGATTTGAAAAGCAATAAATTAGAGACTGGTGCTATTTTCTTGTTAGAAAGTTGAAAAAAATAAGATGAGAAGGTGACAGAGAAGAAAGGTTGCTTAGATGCTGTTGAGAATATTGTGTATATTCGTTAGAATCAATTAGGGAGATATTGTTTAATTGTAGTCATGTAGTCTTAATTTGTTTCCTGGGTTAGAAAAATTGTTTGTACTGTTTAAACATCCAATAGCTTAGGAGAATGATGAAGCTTCTCTCTCCCGTGTATTTTCTCTTTCTCACATGGTATCAGAGAGAGGAAGAGATTCTGGCTTCTAGTCTCACCACCACCCATTATCAAAAGAATCTCCACGTGCTTGGCCATGAAAAGAATCAACCCCACACATGAGGGGGTGTATTGATGAGATAACTAAATAATAGAAGTTTGCTCTCTTTAACATCATAAACTTTTAGATGAGATGGTCACATGCTTTAACAGTATATACTGACTAATGTCATATGGTGTGAATCCAAGTATATTTATGTTGACCGATCGCCAGACAGAAATAGAGGAGTACTCACAAACGTGGTGCTTTTTAGTTTATATCGTCGTTAGAAATTGATGATGCTTTAATGTCTTGTATACCATTTAGTTGAGTTCGTTTTTTGAATAAGAGCATATCTTGTCATTAGGTGAAGAAGGGATGCTAAGGAGAATTCTAATGTTCTATGCCTGAAGTAAAGAATGAGTAATTATGGCCTAGGATAGAATGGAAGGGGGGCTAAATCATGGTGCATCTATTTGATATTTTGGTGTAGAATAATGGTTCTTTATTTTCCTGTTTTCTTCTTATTACAATTCTGCTTTACTTTTCTTTTTCTTTATCTACAAATTTCGGAATTGTTTTGCTTTTTTTGGGGGGGGGAGGTGGTGGGGGGAAGTACTCGGATACTCTGTGATGACTGTTTTTGTCTCTTACATTCCAAACTTCCTACCTCTGTCAGGTGGCAGACTACAACAACAACAACAACCCAGTATAATCCCACTAGTGGGGTTTGGGGAGGGTAGTGTGTACACAGATTTTACCCCTACCCTGGGTAGAGAGGCTGTTTCCGATAAACCCTCGGCTCCCTCCCTCCAAGAGAATTCCCCACCTTGCTCTTGGGGTGACTCGAACTCACAACCTCTTGGTTGGAAATAGAGGGTGCTCACCAATAGAGCAACCCACTCTTGTCTCAGGTGGCAGACTAAACTTCTAAAAGGCTTATAAAATTTCCATTACTCCCTCCTATTGCATTCTCTCTCTTTTGGTGTCTCCTACTACATTGTTGTCTCATGAGTGGTTCATTTTCCCTAGGCACTTATGTGTTGTCTTCATTTTGAAAGAACTATGATCGGTTTTGTAACTTTGCATTATTTGATTTTTGGGTTATTGCTGATAATAAAGGTAGCTAAAGCTCTTCGGAGATTTATCATGTTGACCTCAAGAATTTCTCAAAAACGTCTTGGTGCTTTTACTGTGAATTTTTTCTCCTAATGGTTGCCAGCAGAGGCAAATCCACGATTTGAAGTTTATAGGTTCCTATGGCGACCTTAAGTTAATGTACAATAATAATTGGGTCCACATCAGATATTTATTTATATTTTGTGGATTTTTAATACATATACAAGGTTTGGACAAAAGCTACTGAGTTCATGTGAACCGTATGATACATGGTATATCCGCCCCTGCTTTCCTGTTTAGTTGTTGCTTAGATAGTGTTCCATTTTTTATTCGCAGTTGACGTGTTTGTTTGAATTTGGTTGATAGGTAAAACACTTTTGTTAAAACCTTCCTCCCTCGACAATACCTTTTTCCTCGGAAATCTCTATCTTATATTATGTCATGGTCCAACCTATACCTTTGATCACACTTTATGACTTGAGTAGTGATTTGAAGGAGGCTCCATGCTTCTGAACTTAGTAAATCGGGCATGTCATGTTGCCAAAGATGATGAAACAGCTACCAAGCAGTAGTAAACCCTTTTACTTTATCAATTTTCTATTATTTCCTCCTAGGCTTACCAGTAGTACTAAGACTATTTTTATATTATCTTGTCATGGTTCTTTATTATTACATGTTGTTGTTGTTGTTGTTGTTGTTGTGTCATTCACGCTCGTCACCATAATACATTGCTGTCACCTTTGTTTACTACTTGGTTGCTTTATCTTATCTATACTGTTCCTTAAGCTGAGGGTCTATCGGAAACAACCTCTCTATCTTTATAAGGTAGGGGTAAGGTCTGCATACACACTACCCTCCCCAGACCCTATTTATGGGATTACAATGGGTTTTTTGTTGTTGTTGTTGTTGCTATCTTCTGATATGTGTTTTGCAACTGGATCACAGAAAAAGAATTCTTTTGCATCTGGCTCATGGAATATTCATGATGAAATACGAAAAGTACGGTCAAAAGCAACCGAGGATCTGTTACGTGCTCGCCCTTTCAAGGCAGAACCAAAATCTGCAGTTGGTAATTTGACAGGAACTAGTACCGGAGAGAAGATAAATAGCTCAAGTTCTTTGAGACTTACTAAACTGTCAGATGTACCAATTAAGTGGTCAGGTGTGTTAAGCTCTAATCTTGCCTCTTTCTGCTGCAAATTACTCGCTTTCTGTAGAACCTCATCTTTTCCCCTTTTAGATGTGGAAATAACACAAGATGGTGGAGAAAATATCACTCAGCCTCTAAATCCTGCCTCTTCTGTTCAGCTCCATGATCAGGTAATTGTTTTAGGGGTTTCAGTTGCCTTATTCAGTATTTGCAACATATGGACTATAAAAATACAGCATCTCGTATGGACAACAGAATATCATGTTCGCTTTATACTCTTGTCCTAATACTATTCAAGCTTTACAGGGTATTGAGGTAAGTAGGGTTGGCGAGCATGCTGCTTGTGAATCGCACAGGCCCAATGGTCCAGCTTTCCCCTCAGAGCACAGTGATGGTACTTAAAGCCATTCTTTATAATATGTTTGTTGGTTTTATGATGTGAAGCTAATTCGAAATAATGGGTTCAAAAGTTAACTATTTACTTCTTACCAGGACAATTTCTCTTACACATCTAACTGTTTTTACGTGTTCAGGTCTTCGTATAACTGGCGCTGATGCACATGAAGTGACTCAAACAAATGCAGCACAAAGTTCTAATGGATATGCATCTATAGAAATAGAAGCTAGGTAAAAAATTAATGGCGTAGCTCTTTTAGTTTTCTGTAGCTGGAACCGCAATAATGCTGGTTCTGTCGACAGTTTGTCTGCAGGTCTAACATCAGGACAAAACAATGTGCATGTCGGCGGTGAGAAGCCTAAACCAGGAATGTCGAGTCAGCAGAAATTGACTGAATCTACCCAAGTCGAGGATAAGTGTGAGCTTCTTAGCGAATCTGCTGTGGATGTACCAGAAATGAACGAAACAACCGACAGTCCAGCTGCTTCGATGCCTAGTGAAGAATTATCACAGGAGGAACCGGGTTTGGTACGTGAGTTGGCAAAGAATGGCAAAGTTGTGAAGCAACAAGGAAAGAGACCAGTCAGAAATGTGAGAAAGACTAGAGCAAAGAGGTAAATGATGGGATACGTAGACCAGGCAGTTTGTAGACCTGAAGCTTCTGTATATTAGCTTGAAGGAGAAATTTAAGCAATTGTAGGAGTATACTTGATTAATTTAAGCTATTGTAGGAGAATCCTTGATTCGTCTTTTCCTTTTTTTGTAGACCACGTTGTGTAGTTGTATTCTTAAGTTCGTGTAGGGGACTATTACCAATACTCTCTCTCTCTCTCTCTCTCTCTCTCTGTGTGTGTTGTGTCGATTAGCACAAAAATATGATGCTGCTTTCCAGGTTTTCTGTAACAAAATTATTTTTCTGTTGAATCGCAAAAGTATGCTTTTATATAGCATTTAAATCTAACCAGGAGGCAAATCTCTATTAATTTCCGATTTGGGTACTGAGGATTGATTTTTGTTAAGGGGGTATTTGGGAGTTCATGCCTTTTCAGATGTTTCAGGTTTAGATTTTAAATCCCAAACAATCAAGATTTAACTACTCAATGTATCTGGTGAGAGAAATTGTTTTTGGATCAGAAGCAATTTAATTAAATTATTTCCCTTTTGCCTTTTTCTTTTTCTACCTGCTCGTCCATGAGTTTCTGTCATCAAATCCATTTGCAATATCGAGACCATTCGTTTCTTGGATTTGGTTCTTTCCTATTGTACAAGCGTTTTGTTTTTTAATCGTACAAATTCCTTCCTTAGTTTTGGCTCCTTCCTCTGTTTTTCTTTCTTTTTATTATGGGAAAACATTTGTTAAAGGAAGTGATGTAAATACATGAAATGCTATTATAGAAGTTAACGAAATATAATAAAAAGCAATAAAAAAAACTTTACAAATGACCATAAAAGCTGTGAAGAATAAAAGAAGGCATGATGCCGGAAACTTCCGCAACAGAACAAAAAAATTCCCAATTCACCTAGCAAGATCAATATACCTAATATAGATAAGAGACTTATTTGGCCAAGCTGGAAAAATCAGCTTATTTTGATAGTGTTTGTTTTTCAAAAGCACTTTTTTTTCTACTAAAACCTTGGCCAAACACTTCAATTTTGAAAAAAAAAAACAAAAGTGCTTCTCAACTTGGAGAAGCTTGGCCAAACAGGCTATAACTCTTCATCAACTTCACTTTCCTGTTCTCCAGCCAGGCAAAAATTTAACCCTGGAGCTAGTTCAATCAATCTACCTACCAATTTCCAGCAAGGAGTCTACCAATCAACTGTCTCAGAAGGAAAAACAACATTGCTGTATGGTGTATCCAAAAACCAGTATTTGCTAGATAATATTATAGCACTCATAGAAATATTGCAAGATAAACCATATGGTGCATTCATATGGAAGGGACTAATATGGTGTATTTTTAGGGAGGTTACGAATGACATTGCTTTTCATGCCAATCTTAGAGAGCATTGCGTCCCCGCCACATCTATTCATGGCCTTCAACACCTTCATCTTAACCATGTGCTCCCTCGACTGCACGGTTGCTAGACCCATGATTCGATACCTGAGACGAGAAAAGATTGTTTGCTCAAAAGACTAATATTAGTTGTCAATGTGTGCCATGTAACAAGTCAAATGCATACCTCGAGGCTAAGGCAGCACTTAAAGCTATATCATTAGTGCGCGTAGGCCTTGGCTTCTGGCGGTAGTATCTCAAAAACACTCTTGATCCAAGTGCTTTAACAGACGCTCCATCATCAGTTCTTGTGGTTATGATGAGTTCAGATCCACCACTTCCAAGTTCCACACTGTTGTCAAAATCATCGGACAAAACGAGTTGCTGTCCATTTGCATCCACATAGCTAGAACATGGAAATAGAAGTCTTAGCAAAGAGACAACAAATAGAGAATGAAAATTACATGCATGATACTCTAATCCATAGGTGGATTCAAGATTTAAATTTGATGAGTTCAACTTTTAAGGTTCTTGGCACTTTAACACATTTTATTTTTTAAAATCATGGGATCAGAATCAATATTAGTTGAAATTTTAGCGAATTCTCACATATATCTATGTTGCGTGTCGATATTGATTATATCGGGTTCACTTGAACCCGTTAAATATAGGCTGCATTGCCCTCTTGGAAACTATCTTATCACCAAGCATACCTGCTGCTATAGTCATAAAACTCTTCTAGTTCTGCTTCTTCATCATCACCACCGCCACCATAACGCACTTTGCAATGACCTTTTGCTTCCATATGCTTCCGAGCTGCTTCTAAACTACAAAAAGGGTGACATCTATCGTTGCAATACAGACAGATATAATCCCTTTTAACCTGAAGACATAAAGAATGCATACATAAGTATCAAAATAAACTTGAAGAAACGAAAAGAAAAAAGATACCTAAAATATTTACCTTGTGACCAACATAAGTGAGGAAGCCTTTAGGATCCTTCAGATACTCGACATCAGGAATGAAGAACCCATGCTTCTTGTGCATATGGGCCATGCAACTTTCTATCATATCGTGTTTTAAATCACACATGAAACAACAGCACGGACCCAACTCATCAATGCATTCATCAAGATCACTATCTTCATCAATAGTACCATTAGGAGTACTTCCATTCATCTTTAATTGATTCAATGAGGCAGTCGCCCACCAACCATCTCTTCTTCTGAATCGACCTCCTCCCACTCGCCTTCATCGCTTCCGCTAATATCTTCGTCTGCCTTGTCGGAAGGCTCACGTGAAGGTTGGCGTGGAAGAGGCTTGATGATAGAGCTATTCTCATCATGATGACCTGGCTCTCGCGAAGCCCGTGCTAGGTGACTTTTAGATTGCAGATGTTGAGCATGAGCCGTACAGCTTCTGTATTCTTTGCCACAATTACCACAGCTATATAGCACCGGAGTTTCACTTAATCTTCTATTTTCTTCTGCAAGTGCAGATTGTCTGGCTACAAAGAGTGCCTCTGTCAACCCAGGAACTCCGGCAACCTGAGATAAAAGTCAAGGAACACAACAATGAGTTCTTATCTGTGCACAACAACGTAAAAAACAACGGCGACGACACAAATTATTCGCCAGATTCTAAAACGAATGCGCTTTTTCTATACCGGTAATCCCCGAGAGCCAGTTAGTGCACAATTCGAAACTAGGTGGATAATGAGTCCGCTCCTCTACCCTTCTTCATGCATCAATAGCAAAAACAGAACACCTCACCTAAAAACTTAATTCTCTCATCTAAAAACTTAATCACACCATTCAACAAAGTACAACAAAAAGGAAAGAAAATATACCATCAAAATACAGAGAGAAAAAAAAGAATCTTTATGCAAGAAAAATCATTCTAAATGAACAAAAAGATAATTCAAGTAAAAAATGATCAACACAAAAACTCCAAGAGAACCAAATCTAGTATTCATTTTCAAGTAGTAGCAAACATGATAAGGTTCATAATCAGTCATTAAAAAGTAAAAAACAAAAAAACAAAAACCAAACAAACAAAACAGAGTTTTTGCAGGCAGTAAAACACAAAAGAAAGAAGAAATCCCATTAAATAAACTATAAAAAAAGAAAGAATCTTTATGTAAAAAAATAAATAAGAGAAAGGGTATTAGAAGTACCTTGCGTTTAAGATTGTAACGGTGCCATTCAGATTTGTAATGAAGTTTTTGCTCATTTTCATCAAAAAACTCCTTGTTACAGGCGTTACAAGCTAAGCCCCGCATTTGAAATCTTTTTCTATTTCCTTCTTTGTTTGAGTCGAATTCCGTTTTGAAATTGAAGGCTCCATATATAGCAGCGTAAGGAGTTGTTTGGCGGTGATCGGCTGATCGCAGGTCGGCCAAATTAAGGAAGAGATACTATGAACCAAATGCTGTCGCAAGCACAAACGTATTTGCCAGATACTACGGGGAAAGGGTTTTTGGCACTTTTGGTCCTTGTGTTTTGAGTTAATATTAAATTTATCCCAAACAATTGGAAGTTATCAAATTTAGCTCATTGAAATTTATTGAGTTTGGATATAAAATGGATGATATTTGAAAAAATTATATTATTTGAAGTTAAGTTAAAAAATAGTATTTGGAAGTTAACTGAAATAATCTCCACCTACTATTTCAAAATTTTGAAATAAGGTCTATGTACGAACATAATATTTTTAAAATATTAATACAATTAAGTTACAACAACAATTTCCGATAGACCATCGGTTCTCCCTCCCTCCAAGAACTCCCCACATTGCTCTTGGGGTAACTCGAACTCACAACCTCTTGGTTGGAAGTGGAGGGTGCTCACCACTAATACAATTAAATTACTTATCTATATTATATTAAAAGGAGGGTAGTATGCATTTTGGTTAAGCCAACTGGCAAGCTAAAAAGAAGCCAATTGACAATTTTAGGACAACATTGATGATTAGGAATTATAAATGGAACATAATTAATGGAAGTAGTTGAATGAAATAGATCTTAGACAAATCTAATATATATACATATATCTATATCTATACCTATTCATATATTGATCCACTCATAGATTTTCTTCCATATTAGCTACAAATATGGAGGTAAAGAATTAATTAAAAACTATAATAAAAAATAAGAAAAATAGAAAGACGTAAGTTGAGATAATCTATGACTATTTATACTTTAAAGTAGGTTAATAAAACTAAAATTTACTTAAAATATTAAAGATTCAAAGACTTTAAAAATTAAAAAATTTCAAACACAAAAATATGATTGTGATGACCCAAAATGTCATCTTTAAATTTAATGATTAATTATATGATCTAAGCACTATTTACCATTACTCGACTTGCGTGTGCAGCCCGTAAAAAATTTTCAGAAAGTTTTCAGGTGAAAAATGGATTAAAATGTGAATTAGATGTTTAAAACATAACTGAGTTGACTTTGGTCAACATTTTGAGCAAACGGACTCGAATCAGTGTTTTGACAGCTTTAGTAGGTTCGTATCGTGAATTGGGACTTGGGCGTATACCCGGAACCAAATTTCGAGGTCCCTAGCCCGAAATATAGAATTTTGATAAAAAATTTAAAGTTTGAGTTCAAATAGTGACCGGATGTCGAATTATGTGCAAATGACCCCGGAATAGAATATATATGGTCGGAATCCACAATCGAAGCTCAAGATCGAGGGCCACGATCGAAGCCATGATCGAGCCTAGAGTCGAAGGCCACGATCGAAGCCATGATCGAGCCCAGGGTCGAGGGCCACGATCGAAGCCCGGGTCGAACTCATAATCGAAGGCCATGACCGAGGCCCATGATCGGACCCCATGATCGAGGCCCAGGATCGGACTCTCATGATCGAGGTCCAGGATCGGACTCTCATGATCGAGGTCCACGATCGGACTCCACGATCGAGGTCAGCCTGGACAGATCTGTGAGTTATAAAAACAGGGGGGTTTCGCCCCATTCGCCATTTTTAACAACTTGGAGCTTGAGCAGAGGCGATTTTTGTTATATCTTCAAGGAAAGATATTGGGGTAAGTGTTCTTAACTCAATCTTGGTTAGATTACCCGAATCCATCACTGTTTTTAACGCTTAATTGGTGATTTAAGTTGAAAAAATTTGAAAACCCTCTTGGATAGATTTGTCGATTTGAGGATCAAATCATTATTGGAATTTAGTCATTTTGGTATGGTTAGATTCGTGGTTGAATGGGCGTTCATATTTCGTAACTTTCGTCGGATTCCAAGATGTGGGCCCCACAGGTTATTTTTGAATTAATTTTGGATTTTTATTGAAAAATGTAGTATTTTCTTATAAAATTAATTCTATAATTTTTGTTGACTGTATCGAATTAATTATGACTAGATACGAGTCGATCTCAGTCGGAAAATCGAGGAAAAAGCATAATACTTGATTAAATTGGAGCAAGTTGAGGTAAGTGACTTGTCTAACCTTGTGTGGAGAAAATTTTCCCTAGGATTGATATTAATGTGATTTTTGAATTGTGTTGAAAGTCATGTACACGAGGTGACGAGTGTGTACACGAGCTAAATTTGAAGAATTATATTTTTTTAAAATTGTGTAAATCATTGTTGTGCATTTATTAAAATATTCTATGTTGTTATATTCTTCATCATTGATTAAATGTTTATATTTTAAATTTGTTTGATCTTCTCCTGCTAATTGTTTTATCTGTTTAGTTGGAACTTGGTTTCTTTTATTCTGTGCATTATTTGAAGGTTGATTTTCTCTAAATTAAACATTATTAATTTGAAGCATTCGGCATTTTTAAACTTGATATTGAAGCAACATGTTAAAGAATTTAAAATATTATTTTCCTGAATTATTTACTCCTGAATATTTTTGTATGATTTCCGTACTGATTGTGATGGAGCAATGAGCTCTTTATTGTGAAAAAATATTGTTGTTGAATTATTTTGGCAAGTTAAATTATTTGAGCACTTGAGGTGCAAATTGTGATATATTGTGATATTGATACGCATGCGATGGTATAAGGTCTGGGGCGTTAAAATGCATGCGGTGAGATAAGGGTGGCTTGATACGCATGGCTAGTAGGGGTAACTACTAGAAGTCATGCGGTGTGATAAGGATGGCTAAAACGATGCTATTTCGAAAAAAAAAATTCTTTAAATAAATTGTGAAGGCTCCCGCGGTAGTATAAGGAAATGAGATATTGTGAATTTGTTTATAATTTGAAACTACGAGGCGGTACCTCGGGAGTGCCCTTGTTGATATTGATTATGGCCAAAGTTGCTTTCGATTAATTGTTGTGATTTTCATAAAGTTGAAGAAAATTCTGTTTTGATTCCACGAGATATTATTTGCAATTATTTAGTGTCATTAAATGTGACATACTATTTGATTCACTTTCAATGTCATTTTATTTTACTACATTGATAAATATTTTACCATGCCATTATTATATTCCAGTAGGGCCTCACCTGACATCGTCACTACTCTACCGAGGTTAGGCTAGGCACTTACTAGATACCGCTGTGGTGTACTCATACTATGCTTCTGCACATCTTTTTGTGTAGATCCAGGTACATTTTACCAGCCTAGACGTCAGTGAGTTACCTGCGCACGTAGACTTCGAGGTATATCTGCCAGCGTCCGCAGACTCCGGAGTCCCCTTCTATTATTTTATGTTGCTTCCTTATATTTTATTTAGACCTTGACTTATAGAGACATTGAGAATAAATTCTTAGAAGCTTGTGACTTATTTCTACCGGGTTTTGGGAGTTGTAATCATTTGAATTGTAGATTATTTATTTTCAGATATTTATGATTATTCCACATTGATAGGCTTACCTAGTCTAAGAGACTAGGTGCCATCACGATACCCTACGAAGGAAAATTTAGGGTAAGAGAAAAAGTTAAATAGAAAGAATAATAAAGTCATATTAATATTGACAAATCAAGCAAACAAATATTTTATAAGTAAATAAATATTTCTTATATAATTAAAAATCTATATTATATTAAAAGGAGGGTAGTATGCATTGTGTTTAAGCTAAGTGACAAGCTAAAAAGAAGCCACTTGGCAATTTTAGGACAACATTAATAATTATGAATTATAAATGGAACATAATTAATGGAAGTAGTTGAATGAAATAGACCTTAGACAAATCTAATATATATATATACATATATCTATATCTATACCTATCCATATATATATATCTATATATATATATTGATCCACTCATAGATTTTCTTCCATATTAGCTACATATATGGAGGTAAAGAATTAATTAAAAACTATAATAAAAAATAAGAAAAATAAAAAGATGTAAATTGAGATAACCCATGACTATTTATACTTTAGAGTAGGTTAATAAAACTAAAATTTACTTAAGATATCAAAGATTTTAAGACTTTAAAAATTAAAAAATTTCAAGCACAAAAATATGATCTTACATAAAATATAAAAATTATTTATAAAGTAAAAGAAAAACTTAAATAAATATTAAAATATTTTAATAGAAAGAATAATAAAGTCACATTAATATTGACAAATCAGGAAAACAAATATTTTATAAGTAAATAAATATTTCTTATATAACTAAAAATTTAACTTAACAAGAACAAATTTTAAACACTCGGATAAATGGCAAATAGATTAAAGTATAATTAATTCTCTCTCTCTCTCTCTCTCTCTCT
>AWOL01S0026411.1:0-38581 GCA_000715115.1 Nicotiana otophora | reverse complement strand
TATATATATATATATATATATATATATATATATATATCTTTCAAATCATGCGCATAAATTTAAACTTAAACAATTTATATAGAGGATATAAATATCTATATCTATATTATATAATAAAAAACAGTAGTCAAGCTAATATAAACCTAAGTGGCGTACTGAAAAAAATCACTTGGTACTTTTAAGACAAAGTCTAAAAATACTTAGACAAAATCTAATAAGAGTTAAGTCAAATCAGATTTGATCAAATTTAATCTAAAGGTATAAATCAATTAAGATTGACTCCTATTTTCATTGTAAATAGATTCCAAAATTTTTCAAAAATAAGAATTTATGTTTTAGTAATTATTTACTAACAACATGATCCGTTTTCTTTCGTTCCATATTTTTTTTATTTTTGGAAATATTATGTAGAAATAAATGATAGTGGAACCATTATTGTAAAAAAATGAGATAAGATTTTATTTTATAAAAAAATATGATAAGAAAAATCACACTTTGAATATAAGCAATAGAATCAAAGTTACTATTGAAATATTTTTATATTTTTTTGTATTGTATTAGAATGAGTATGGTAAAAATGAATATTAAATCTAAATAAGCTAATGCAAATCTACAAGACAATGTAATAATATTAAGTATTGAATAATATAATAGCAAACTAAGGAACAAATAGAGAAAAAAATCAAATGTTTTATCATACAAAAGAAGAAGGATAAAACTTATTTAAATTTGAAATGAGAAAGTTTTGTTTAAGTATGATAAGAAATGACGTGCATGTGCATAAGGCCACATAACTAAAGTCTAACAGATAAAAGAAAAAATAATTAAAATTCAAAAAAATCTATATTCAAAATAAAAGGAAAAGACTGTTTGAACTTGAGATTAAAAAGTTCTTAAAGTTACGATAAAAACGCTCAAAATACGGATATGATCACAAAATTAAAGTCTTCCTAGATAAAGAAAAATAAAATTTTGATACTAAATTAAAAATTTAAATATACTAAATAAATATCTCATGTAGGTCATTTCACAAATGAAAATTAAAAGTCAAATTTGTTTCTTGAAACTAAAAGGAAAAATAAAATAAATGCACGTCATATAAAAAATAATAATAAGAAAATTTAATAGATTTGAAACACTATAAAAGATATTATGTATTAATGTTTAGACTAATTCAAAGTTATATTTGAAAATAAAATATGATATTATTTTGAGTATAGGTAAAATATTTATGTAAAAAGCTAATTAAAAGTTTTTAGTAGGAAAGAGAATGTATATAGAGGAAAATAGAGATAGTGCAAGGATCTATATTTTTAGATTTATTTAAAAATAAATAAATAAAATTATTAAATAATACTAAAAAATATTATTAATAGATTTAAATGATGAAAGATATCGAAATAAGAGGATAATAGTGTAAAATACATTAAATTTCAAGAATAAATTTTTTACATTTATTGATAATTATTAAAAGGGTAATAAAAGATCACATTACAGTATAACAATATTAAGTAATAAATAATGCAAAAACTATAAGCAAGGAACAAAAAAGAGAAAACATTATGTCTAAAAAAGTAGAAGAATAAGACTTATTTGAATTTGAGATGATAAATAAAGTGCTAATAATAATTTTATTAACATAATATAATTTAATATGCTCAAACAAGACAGATCACAACGTTACCTGTTTAGTATTCTTTAATATTTACGTAAAATATAATACAAGGGTCAAAATCAAGAGGTTAGGTTATTAGAGATATAAAAAAGAAATTGGGTGTAACGACTCGACCGGTCGTTTTGAGTATTATAACCCCGTTCCCCCATTTACTACTCAATTTATGCTCTATAGTTGTTTTATGACTTATCGGGCTAGTTGGTTCAGGTCCAGCAGGGATTCTGAGTGAAATAAGATATTTAGTCTCATAAATAAAAATTTAAGTTAGAAACGTGGACCGGATATGGACCTATATGTAACCGACCTCGGATTTGAATTTCGTACGATTCCAATAGCTCTGTATGGTATTTTTGAACTTATGAGCGTGTCCGGAATATTATTTTGAGGTCCGTAGAGGAATTTGGCTTGAAATGCTAAAGTTTAATTTTTGAAAAGTTTGACCGGGGGGTTGACTTTTTAATATCGGGGTCGGAATCCGATTCTGAATATTGAAATACCTTTGTTATGTCATTTATGACTTGTGTGCAAAATTTGAGGTCAATCGAACGTGATTTGATAGGTTCCAGAGTCGTTTGTGAAAATTAAAAATTTTAAAGTTTATTAGGCTTGAATTAGGGTGTAATTCATAGTTTTAGCGTTGTTTTAGGTGATTTGAGGGTTCGACTAAGATCGTATGATGTTTTAGGACTTGTTGATATATTTGGTTGATGTCCCGAGGGGCTCGGGTGAGTTTTGAATGGTTAACGGATCATTTGTGGCCTTGGTGAGATTGCTATATCTGTTGCTGCATTTTTCGGATTTTCTCTTTCGCATTCGTGAGTGGGCCCTCGCGTTCGTGAAGAAGAATTTCAAGCAGGCAGGATTTACTCTTCGTGTTCGCGAGGGGGTCTCGCGTTCGCAAAGAGGAGCTAGGTTGTACATCGCGTTCGCGTTCGCGTTTGGGGTATCGTGTTCGCGAAGAGTAAATGTTGGGAAGCACATTTTGTGCTTCGCGAACGCGAGGGACCTGTCGTGTTCGCGAAGAAGAGAGGTCTGGACAGAGAGTTTAAGTTCTGAAAATGGAACTTCCCATTTTTAGGTTTTGACGGATTGGAGCTCGGGAAGAGGCGATTTTCGAGAGTTTTTCAAGGAAACTAACGGAGTAAATGTTCTTAACTCAATATTGGTTAAATTACCCGAATCCATGATTATTTTTATCATATAATTGGTGAATTAAATCAGAAAAGTTTGAAAACTCTCTTGGTTTAAATTGAAGATTTGAGGGTCGAGTTGGGTGTCACATTTTGGTAAAATTAGTATGGTTAAACTCGTGGTTGAATGGGCTTCCGGATTTTGTAACTTTTGTCAAGTTCCGAGACGTGGTCCCCACAAACGATTTTTGAGCTAAAAATTCAATTTTTTATGGAAAATTAGCATTTTCTTATGGAATTAATTCTAATAAATTTTATTGACTGAAATGAATTATTTGTGACTAGATTCGAGGCATTCAGAGGTCGATTTGCGAGGTAAAGGTATAGTAGAGTATAGAATTTCAAGCTCTGAGGTAAGTAACAGTTTTAAATCTGGTCCTGAGGGTATGAAACCCCGTAATTTTTATGTCATATGACTATTTTGGAGGTGACGCACATGCTAGCTGACGGGCGTGTGGGCGTGCACCGAGGGGATTGTGACTTGGTCCGTCCAGTGAAAACTGTATAGTTGAATAATTTATTGTTAGCTATATGCTCTCTATGTGTTGAAGAAATTTGACTGTAAATCATGTTTAGGCTACGTTATAGTACTGTTGGAACCCGCAGAGGTCGCGTACTTGTTGAATTATTTGCTTATTGCTGTTTTGTAATCATTCATGATTTTTCTTGCGTATTATACCTTAGTCTTTCTAGATATTTGTTGATACATTATGTTATCTTTATTTGGGTTAATCTTTGTGATTTCTGAGAGCCCGAGAGACTAGAGAGGTTGAGGACTGAGTAAGGCCGAGGGCCTGTCGGTGAGGTAAGGATATTATGGCACGTGAGTTATCCGTGCGGGATATTATAGCACGTGAGTTGTCTGTGCAGCACGTGAGTTGTCCATGCAGATTATGGCGCTTGGGATGTCGGAGCCCCTCCGGAGTTTGTACACACTCCTAGTGAGCGCGGGTACCCATTGAGTATGAGTGTTGAGGGCTGAGAGCTGAGTGATGAGTTGAGTGACTGTTGCATGAGAGACTGTACTTACTTTGCATTTGTTATTGCACTTGATTGCTATCTGGCATTGTGGTGAAATCTCTAAAAGATTTTATATCCGGATTACATGAAATTGAACTGTATAAAATTGATTTGACTTAAAGTGCCGGATTTGAAAGCATGCCTATTCTTTGCTGGAATTACTGAAAGTGAACTGTATCTCGTAGCTCGTCATTATCTTCAGTTTCTTAGTTATTGTTGTTACTTGCTGAGTTGATTGTACTCATACTACACCCTGTACTTCGTGTGCAGATCCAAATATTTCCGGACATAGCAGGTGTTGATCATTTCGTGTAGTTGATTTTCAGGAGATTCAGAGGTAGCTGCCGTGTTTCGCAGACCTTGTCTCTCTTTCCCTATCTCCTTGTTTACTGTATTTTGGTCTTAGACTATTATAGACCTTATGTTCCAGATTTGTATCCATATTAGATGCTCATGTACTCAGTGATACCAGATTTTGGGGAGCGTAAGTGTAAGTATTTATGGGATTTTGTATTGTATTAAATTATTATATTTTCAAACTTAAGAGAAATTGTGGTTTATCGAGATTATCGGCCTGCCTAGTATCGAGATAGGCACCATCATGTCAGATTGGGATTTTGGGTCGTGACAAGTTGGTATCAGAGCCTAGGTTACATAGGTCTCACGAGTCATGAGCAGGTTTAGTAGAGTCTTGCGGATCGGTACAGAGACGTTTGTACTTATCTTCGAGAGGCTGTAGAACCCTTAGGAAATATTTCACTTCCTTGTTTTCTGTCGTGCGAATTTGTTGATTCCGAAAACTAAATTTCTATTAATCTATTCTCTCACAGATGGTGAGGACACGTACTACCGGATCAGACGGTCAGCCACTAGTACCACCAGATAGGGCCGCGAGAGGTCGGGGCCGTGGTAGAGGCCGTGGCCGAGGTAGAGGTCGAGGTGTAGCTCGTACCACAGTTGGACCAGCACCTATAGTACCACCAGTTGCTCCAGCTCAGGAGCAAATTTCGGATATAGCTGAGCCGACAGGATCAGCTCCGGCACTAGCTGTTCCCATTGAGATTCCAGGTCTTCAGGAGGCTTTGGCCCAGATATTGGCATCTTGCACTTGTCTTGCTCCGGTGGTTTCGGCTCAGGACGTATCTACCGCTTCTCAGGCCCGGGGAGGTACTCATACCCCCGTTGCCCGTACTCCAGACCAGGTAGTGCAGGGACTTCAGATACCGGAGGCACTACCAGCCCATCCAGTTGCAGCTGCTCAGGCCCCGGTAGTTCATGTTATGGCAGATGATGAGCAGAGGAGAGTTGAGAGATTTGAGAGGTTTCGACCTCCATCTTTTAACGGTGCTGAGTTAGAGGATGCCTAGGGTTTTCTGGATAAGTGTCAATGGATGCTTCGGACAACGGGTATTCTAGAGACCAGTGGGGTCTTATTTACTACTTTTCAGTTTTCTGGGGATTCCTTCAGATGGTTGGAGTCTTACGAGAGGTGTAGACCAGTCAGTGCAACACCTCTTACCTGACAACAGTTCTCCAGTCTATTCCTGGAGAAGTTCGTGCCTCAATCCCACAGAGAGGAGGCAGTTTGAGCAGCTTCGTCAAGTTGATATATCCGTGACACAATATGAGATGAGATTTTTAGAATTAGCCTGTCATGCTATCTGGTTGATCCTACATACAAGGAAAGGATCAGAAGGTTCATAGATGGCCTCACTTTTCAACTGCGATTACTCATGACTACAGAGAGTGTGGCTGGTGCTACTTTCGACGAGGTTGTTGACATTGCTCTTCAAATTGAGATGGTTCGCATCCAGGAGCGGGTTGAAGGGAGTCTAAGAGGTCTCGTGGTTCCGATGATTTCAACGGTGTTCCTTTAAGGGTTTAGTTTTACCGCGGTAGGGGCCGTTCTTACAGACATGCTCAGGCGGGTCGTCCAGTTCATCGTGGTGCATCAGCTAGACACAGTTCTTATAGTGCTCACTCAGGCCATTCATCATTCCGTGCACTACCAACGCAGAGTTCTCATCATGCCTCGTCTGCTCAGGCTTCTACAGGTAATTCTACGGGTTATCACGAGCAGCAGTTCCATCAAAGGAAGGGTTGTTTCGAGTGCGGAGAATTGGGTCATTTCAAGAGAGATTGTCCTAGGCTGTTGAGTGGGGCTCCACAACAGAGTTCTCGACCAACGGCACCAGCTCCAGCAGTTACATCACCCGCCCAGCCATCTCGGGGTGAGGGTCAGGCAGCTAGGGGTCGCCCAAGAGGGGGAGGCCGATCAGGTGGCGGGTATGCTCGATTCTATGCTTTTGTTGCCAGGCCAGATATTGTTTCAGTGTGCCACAGGGAGGCTTCTATATTATTTGACCATGGTTTCACTTATTCATATGTATCATCATATTTTTCTCATTATATAAATATGTCTTGTGAGTACTTAGTTTTACCTGTTTGTGTATCTACACCCATGGGCAATATTATTACTGTGGATCGTGTGTATCGATCGTGTGTGGTAACTATTGGGGAACTGGAGACTAGAGTTGATATCTTATTACTCGGTATGGTTGATTTCGATGTAATCCTGAGTATGGATTGGTTGTCTCCATGTCATGCTATTCTGGACTGTCATGAAAAAATCGTGACGTTGACGATGCCGGGGTTGCCAAAGGTTGAATGGAGAGGTTCTTTAGATTTTGTTCCTAGCAGGGTAATTTCTTATTTGAAGGCCTAATGTATGGTTGGAAAGGGATGTTTGTCATATTTGGCCTTTGTGAGAGATGTTGATACTCCTATTATTGATTCAGTACCGGTCGTGCGAGACTTTCCGGATGTATTTTCTGCAGACTTGCCGGGTATACCACCCGACATGGATATTGATTTCGGTATAGGCTTGATACAGGGCACTCAGCCTATTTCTATTCCTCTGTATCATATGACACCAGCTGAGTTAAAAGAATTAAAAGAGCAACTTCAGGAACTCCTTGAAAAGGGGTTTATTAGGCCTAGTGTGTCACCTTGGGTTGCACCAGTTCTGTTTGTCAAAAATAAAGATGGTACTATGCCAATATGCATTGATTATAAGCAGTTGAACAAAGTTACAATCAAGAATAAATAAACATTACCGCGTATTGATGACTTATTTGACCAACTTCAAGGAGGGAGGGTGTTCTCAAAAACTGATTTGAGATCAGGGTATCACCAGTTAAAAATTCGAGATTTGGATATTCTAAAGACGGCATTCAGAACTCGTTATGACCACTATAAATTTCTTGTGATGTCGTTTGGGCTAACCAATGCCCCAACAATATTTATGCATTTGATGAATAGTGTGTTCCAGTATCTTGATTTATTTGTCGTAGTATTTAATGATAATATTCTGGTGTACTCACGTAGCCAGGAGGAGCATGCACAACACTTGGGTATTGTATTATAGAGGTTGAGAGAGGAAAAACTTTATACTAAATTCTCTAAGTGTGAGTTCTAGCTTAGTTCGGTGGCATTCTTGGGACATATAATGTCCAGTAAAGGAATTAAGGTGGATCCAAAGAAAATGGAGGCAGTTTAGAGTTGGCCCAAGCCATCTTCAATTACTGAGATTCGGAGTTTTCTCGGCTTGGCCGGTTATTATCGTTGTTTTGTGAAGGGATTCTCGTCTATTGCATTGCCTATGACTAAATTGACCCAGAAAGGTGCTCCGTTCAGGTGGTCATATGAGTGTGAATAGAGCTTTCAAAAGCTCAAAACAGCTTTGACTACATCTCCAGTATTGGTGTTGCCTACAGGTTTAGAGTCTTATACTGTGTATTGTGACACATCGCGTATTGGTCTCGGCGCAGTGCTGATGCAAGATGGTAGGGTGATTGCCTATGCATCCAGACAGTTAAAGGTACATGAGAAGAATTATCCAGTCCACGATCTAGAGTTAGCAGCTATTGTTCATGTCTTGAAAATTTGGCAGCATTACTTGTACGGTGTCCAGTGTGAGGTATATACCGATCATCAGAGTCTACAACATTTGTTTAAGCAGAAGGATCTTAACTTGAGGCAGCGAAGGTGGTTGGAGTTGCTTAACGATTATGATATCACCATTCTCTATCATCCCGGAAAGGCCAATGTGGTGGCCGATGCCTTGAGTCGTAAGACGGAGAGTTTGGATAGCTTAGCATACTTACTCGTAGCAGAGAGGCCTTTAGCCTTGGTTGTTCAGGCCTTGGCTAATAAGTTTGTTAGATTGGATATTTTCGAGCCGAATTGAGTTTTGGCCTGTGTGGTTTCTCGGTCTTCTTTATATGATCGCATCAGAGAGCTCCAGTATGATAATCCACACGTGCTTATACTTAAGGTCATGGTTCAGCACGGTGATGCCAAGGAAGTCACTATTGTAGATGACTGTGTATTATGGATGCAGGGCAGGCTATGTGTGCCTAATGTAGATGGTTTGCGTGATCTGATTCTCTAGGAAGCTCACAGTTCGCGGTACTCTATTCATCCAGGCGCCGTGAAGATGTATTAGGATTTGAGACATCACTATGGGTGAAGGCGTATGAAGAAAGATATAGTTGGTTTTGTATCTCGATGTTTAAATTGTCAACAACTAAAGTACGAGCATCAGAGACCGGGCGGATTGCTATAGAGACTTGAAATTCCGGAGTGAAAGTGGGAGCGTATTACGATGGACTTCGTAGTTGGGCTCCCACCGACCTTGAGAAAGTTTGATGTTGTTTAGGTGATTGTAGATCGGCTAACCAAGTCCGCACATTGTTTTCCAGTTGGTACTAATTATTCTTCGTAGCGGTTGGCTGGGATTTATATTCGTGAGATTGTTCGCCTACACGGTGTGCCGGTGTCTATTATTTCAGATCGGGGTACGCAGTTTACCTCACAATTTTAGAGGGCAGTGCAGCGAGAATTGGGCACACAGGTTCAGTTAAATACAACATTTCACCCTCAAACGGACGGACAATCCGAGCGCACTATTTAGATATTGTAGGATATGCTACGCGCTTGTGTCATTGATTTTGGGGGTTCTTGGGATCATTTTCTGCCACTCTCGGAGTTTGCTTACAATAATAGCTATTAGTCAAGCATTCAGATGGCTCCGTATGAAGATTTATATGGGAGACTGTATCGGTCTCCGGTGGGTTGGTTTGAGCCGGGTGAGTTTAGACTATTCGGTACTGACTTGGTTCAGGATGTTTTAGAGAATGTCAAAGTAATTCAGGAACGGCTTCGCACGACACAGTCTAGATAGAAGAGTTATGCCGACAGGAAGTTTCGTGATGTTATTCACATGGTTGGGGAGAAGGTTTTGCTCACGATTTCACCCATTAAGGGTGTGTTGATGTTCGGGAAGAAGGGCAAGTTGAGCCCTCGGTATATTGGGTCTTTTGAGATACTTAAGAAAATTGGAGAGGTGGCTTATGAACTTGCTTTGCCACCTAGTCTATCAGGTGTCCATCTAGTGTTCCATGTATCCATGCTCCGAAAGTATGTCGTAGATCCGTCTCATATTCTAGATTTCAGTACAGTACAGTTGAATGATAATTTGACTTATGATGTGGAGCCAGTGGCTATTTTAGATCGGTAGGATCGAAAGCTGAGGTCAAAGAGCATAGCACCAGTGAAGGTGTAGTGGAGAGGCTAGCCAGCCGGAGAAACTACTCGGGAGATTGAGCAGGAGATGCAGAGCAAATATCTACACTTATTTGAGACTCCAGGTATTGTTCTAAACCTGTTCGAGGGCGAACGTTTGTTTAAGAGGGGGAGAATGTAACTACCCGACCGGTCGTTTTGAGTATTATAACCTCATTCCCCTATTTACTGCTCAATTTATGCTCTATAGTTGTTTTATGACTTACTGGGTTAGTTGGTTCGGGTCCGGCAGGGATTCTGAGTGAAATGAGACACTTAGTCTCACAATTGAAAATTTAAGTTAGAAAAGTATACCGGATATGGACCTATGTGTATACGACATAGGATTTGAATTTTTATGATTCCAATAGCCCTGTATGGTGATTTTGGACTTAGGAGCATGTCCAGAATATTATTTGAAGGTCCATAAAGGAATTTGGCTTGAAATACCGAAAGTTTAATTTTTGAGAAGTTTGACCGAGGGGTTGACTTTTTGATATCGGGGCCAGAATCTGATTCTGAAAATTGGAATACCTCTTTTATGTCATTTATGACTTGTTGCAAAATTTGAGGTCAATCAGACGTGATTTGATAGGTTCTGGAGTCGTTTGTAGAAATTAGAAATTTCAAAGTTCATTAGGCTTGAATTAGGTTGTAATTCATGATTTTAGCGTTGTTTTGGATGATTTGAGGGTTCGACTAAGTTCGTATGATATTTTAGGACTTGTTGGTATTTTTGGTTGAGGTCCCGAGGGACTCTGTGAGTTTTGGATGGTTAACGGATCATTTGTGGCCTTGGTGAGATTGCTCATATCTGTTGCTACATTTTTCGGATTTTCTCTTTCGCATTCGCGAGTGGGCCCTCGCGTTTGCGAAAAGGAATTTCAGGCAGGTAAGATTTACTCTTCGCATTCGCGAGGGGGTCTCGCGTTCGCGAAGAAGAGCTGGGTTGTGCATCGCGTTCGCTTTTGGGGTATCGCATTCGCGAAGAGTAAATGTTGGGAAGCACATTTTGTTCTTCGCGAATGCAAGGGACCTGTCGCGTTCGCGAAGAAGAGAGGTCTGGACAGAGAGTTTAAGTTCTGAAAAATGGGACTTCATCCCATTTTTAATTTTTGACGGATTGGAGCTCGTGAAGACGCGATTTTCGAGAATTTTTCAAGAAAAACAACGGGGTAAGTGTTCTTAACTCAATATTGGTTAAATTACCCGAATCTATGATTGTTTTTATCATATAATTGGTCAATTAAGTTGAAAAGGTTTTAAAATCCTCTTGGTTTAAATTGAAGATTTGAGGGTCGAGTTGGGTGTCACATTTTGGTAAAATTAGTATGGTTAAACTCGTGGTTGAATGGGCTTCCGGATTTTGTAACTTTTGTCAAGTTCCGAGACGTGGTCCCCACAAACGATTTTTGAGCTAAAAATTCAATTTTTTATGGAAAATTAGCATTTTCTTATGGAATTAATTCTAATAAATTTTATTGACTGAAATGAATTATTTGTGACTAGATTCGAGGCATTCAGAGGTCGATTTGCGAGGTAAAGGTATAGTAGAGTATAGAATTTCAAGCTCTGAGGTAAGTAACAGTTTTAAATCTGGTCCTGAGGGTATGAAACCCCGTAATTTTTATGTCATATGACTATTTTGGAGGTGACGCACATGCTAGCTGACGGGCGTGTGGGCGTGCACCGAGGGGATTGTGACTTGGTCCGTCCAGTGAAAACTGTATAGTTGAATAATTTATTGTTAGCTATATGCTCTCTATGTGTTGAAGAAATTTGACTGTAAATCATGTTTAGGCTACGTTATAGTACTGTTGGGACCCGCAGAGGTCGCGTGCTTGTTGAATTATTTGCTTATTGCTGTTTTGTAATCATTCATGATTTTTCTTGCGTATTATACCTTAGTCTTTCTAGATATTTGTTGATACATTATGTTATCTTTATTTGGGTTAATCTTTGTGATTTCTGAGAGCCCGAGAGACTAGAGAGGTTGAGGACTGAGTAAGGTCGAGGGCCTGTCGGTGAGGTAAGGATATTATGGCACGTGAGTTGTCCGTGCGGGATATTATAGCACGTGAGTTGTCTGTGCAGCACGTGAGTTGTCCATGCAGATTATGGCGCTTGGGATGTCGGAGCCCCTCCGGAGTTTGTACACACTCCTAGTGAGCGCGGGTACCCATTGAGTATGAGTGTTGAGGGCTGAGAGCTGAGTGATGAGTTGAGTGACTGTTGCATGAGAGACTGTACTTACTTTGCATTTGTTATTGCACTTGATTGCTATCTGGCATTGTGGTGAAATCTCTAAAAGATTTTATATCCGGATTACATGAAATTGAACTGTATAAAATTGATTTGACTTAAAGTGCCGGATTTGAAAGCATGCCTATTCATAAAGATTTGAGGGTCGAGTTGGGGTCAGATTTTGGTAAAATTGGTATGGTTAATCTCGTGATTGAATGGGCTTCCGGATTTTGTAACTGTTGTCGAGTTCCGAGACGTGGACCCCATAGGTGATATTTGAGCTAAAAATTCGGATTTTTATGGAAAATTAGTATTTTGTTATGGAATTAATCTCAATAAATTTTATTGACTGAAACGAATTATTTGTGACTAGATTCGAGGCATTCAGAGGCCGATTTGCGAGGCAAGGACATAGTAGAGTAAAGAATTTCACGCTCTCAGGTAAGTAACGGTTTTAAATCTGGTCCTGAGGGTATGAAATCCCGTAATCTTTGTGTCATATGACTATTTTGGAGGTGACGCACATGCTAGGTGACGGGCGTGTGGGCGTTCACCGAGGGGATTATGACTTGGTCCGTCCCGTGAAAACTCTATAGTTGAATAATTTATTGTTAGCTATATGCTCTCTATGTGTTGAAGAAATTTGACTATAAATCATGTTTAGGCTACGTTATAGTACTGTTGGGACCCGCAGAGGTCGCGTACTTGTTGAATTATTTGCTAATTATTGTTTTGTACTCAATCATGATTTTTCTTGCGTATTATACCTCAGTCTTTCTGGATATTTGTTGATACATTATGTTATCTTTGTGTGGGTTGATCTTTGTGATTTCTTATAACCCGAGAGACTAGCGAGGTTGATGACTGAGTAAGGTCGAGGGCATGTCGGTGAGGTAAGGATATTTTGGCACATGAGTTGTCCGTACAGGATATTATAGCACGTGAGTTGTCCGTGCAGCATATGAGTTGTCCGTGCAGATTATGGCGCTTGGCTGTAGGAGTCCCTCCGGAGTCTGTACACACCCCCAGTGAGCACGGGTACCCATTGAGTGTGAGTGCTGAGGGATGAAAGCCGAGTGATGAGTTGAGTGATTGTTGCCTGAGAGGCTGTACTTGCTTTGCATTTATTATGCACTTGATTTCTATCTGGCATTGTGGTGAAATCTCTGAAAGATTTTATATCCGAATTGCATGAAATTGAACTGTATAAAATTAATTTGACTTAAACTGCCAAATTTGAAAGCATGTCTATTCTTTGCTGGAATTACTGAAAGTGAACTGTATCTGTGTAGCTCGTCATTATCTTCAGTTCCTTAGTTATTATTGTTACTTGCTGAGTTGGTTGTACGCATACTACACCCTTTACTTCGTGTGCAGGTCCAGGTGTTCCCGGACATAGTGGGTGTTGATCAGGAGATTCAGAGGTAGCTGCCATGTTTCGCAGACCTTGTCTCTCTTTCCCTATCTCCTTGTTTACTGTATTTTGGGTTTAGACTATTATAGACCTTATGTTCCAGATTTGTATCCATATTAGATGCTCATGTACTCACTGACACCAGGTTTTGGGGAGTGTTCGTGTCAGTATTTATGAGATTTTGTATTGTATTAAATTATTGTATTTTCAAACTTAAGAGAAATTGTGGTTTATCGAGATTATCGGCTTGCCTAGTATCGAGATAGGCGCCATTACGACAGGTTGGGATTTTGGGTCGTGACATTAGGTTATCCACTATGAGATTTAAAAAATGGTTTCATGTCCTGCTTCTTAATTAATATCAAATAATTATTTATAATTTTTATAATGAAGGTTTAATTTTAAGGTTATTTGCACATAATTTAAATAAACCAAATCATAATTTGATATGGTTTATGTCCGTGCATTGAGCGAGTACTAATACTAGTTAGGTATTAGTAAGCCTCTTGAATCTTGATAGACATTAATGTGTAATATGATAATAGTGGTAACTAACATGTTACAGGTTATTGTGTAAAGAATCTTTACATATATAAGTTCATAAACTAGGCTAAAAACATGTCATTATTCGGGTCAATTTGTATAAATATCAGAATATAGAAGAAATTTTTTTTTTTGATTTGATTTGTTAGATATAATCAGGACAACAAAACTTCTTTTTAAGTATGGTATATAATCAACAAGTGGTTATGAATTGGGTGAGATAGGTTAGGAGCCACTATTTAGCCTGAATTGAAAACACTTGGGGGTCGTTTGGCAGGGTGTATAAGAATAGTGTTGAATAAGGTGTATTAATAATGCAAGGATTAATAATGTATGGGTTAGTAATGCAAGCATTAGTTATGCAGATATTATTTCTTATTTACTGTTTGGTGTTGTGTATTAAAAATTAAAATGCATTGCATAATTTTTAAGAAAATTAGTTGCTTACAAAAATGCCCTCCATATTCTTTAGCTTTAAGAGACTTTAACGACAATTTTATCTTTAACCATGGTAATGCATGCATTAATAGATTTGGTATTACTAATACCATAGTTTGCTATGTATTAGTTATACATAGGATAATACCAAATAGGTTATATAACTAATACTTGTATTAGTAATACATAGATTAAAAAAGTGTATCAAACAAGGAATTTGTAATACCAAAAATTAATGCATGCATTATTTTCTCTAATACATCCTACCAAACAACTCCTTAGTCCTTATTGCAACCTTGTTCGTTAGCCCTTAACTGCATTAGTTGTACTTTACTGTAAGTTCTCTCGGACCTATGCATAGGGTTTAAGATAATAGTTTGCAAAAGTGTGTTGCAAAGTAATTTATCCAAGCAAGGGTTTGAAGAACATTAGGGGCGACAAGTTACCAACTTCCTTGACATTCTGGCACTGAGCAGGCGTCATCCCCTATACATAGTCTTACGACTTTGCGAAGACCTGTGTTTTTAGTAAACAGTCGCTCGGGCTTGGACACTGCGGTCTCCTTGCGAGGAGGCACCCTTTCTCGCGAAGTTACGAGCTATTTAGCCGAATTCCTTAGAGAGAGTTATCTCGCACCTTTTGATATTCTTTACTTACCCACTCATTCAACGTTTGGTATTTGAAAATTGGCTCGAGGCATTTTCTCTACCCCTTCTTTCCTCTGTTTGGCTCTCTCTAAGGGGTTGTGTAACAAGCGCCGGAATACCTATGAATTTTATCATCAACTTGATGAATTAATTTCAAGATATAAGGCTTTTCTATAATAGATTGTTCAAAAGGTTTTTTCGTCTTTCTATCAATATTCTGCTTTTTCCTGGATATTCGGGTTCAAATATGAGAGGATTTAAATCCGTGACTTTTGTACCAGAAACAAACGCGCTACCAAGCTGTGCCACATCTCTTCAATTGTTTGATAGTATAATTGTAGAGGATTCATGTTTTGTTTTCCACATGGTTATTTACTCCACCTTTTCCAAGTGTGATTTATGTATTATGTATGACCGTGCTCAAGTGCATATCAATTGAAGTAAAAAACAGTGTTTTGGTTCTCAGTTGCTTGTGAAATTAGCAACAAACATATACTTCATCAATAAACTCTTAGTACAAGATACCTAATTGAAAGAGAACCACAAACCACTACATGGGAAAAATAGAAAATAAAAGCAGACAAGTGACGTTTAGAAGGTCTATTTTCTGTACTTTTAGTTTGACTGCCTACTTTGGATATTTGAGATTTGATAGTTCATCAACCAACGGTCTAGATTGACCACCACTTCAAATGGTGTGAGCAATTTTAATAAATTTCCAACAATAAAATAAAACAAATAAATGTGAACAGAAAATGCTGAAAAGGTACTGCATTTCCAGAACTCTGGTTAACTTATCTTATTGAACCTCTCTCCTAAGGTTTAACTTATCTTATGAACCTCTCTCCTAAGGTTAACTTATCTTATAATCCTAAATAATCCTTAAACCAAATGCGGATAGAGTAGCAGATCAAAATCCGGAAGTTGAGTTGAGATGACAACACCAGTAAGTAAATTACAAAAACCACAAGGATTTAAGTAAATAAGTAATCAAAGTTTATCAGCTATCACCACAAAGCGTGTAGTGGGGCTTGGGTTTATTGGTTGATGTGACAAGAACTGTATATGTACACAAAAAGAAAAAAATTCAAACAATGAACAGAAAGAAAAGGTTTTAGTTGCAATCCACCCAACTTGATGAATTTGTACATAGGGAAACTATTTGAGCTTTCCCACATCTGGGGTTGGAATCTAAAAATGGAAACTAAGATGATGGAGCTGCTGAAGATTTGCATATAGGACACCAATTCTTGTGCCTCAACCACTGTTGTACACACACCACATGATAACCATGGTCACATTCCAACCTTCCTATTTCATCTCCAATCATATATTCCTCCTGCAAAACAAGTCATTGAATTCATTTTGATATGCAACATCCTAGATCACGCCAGGGCGGATATATCTTCCTACAACGGGTGTTATCCGAAAATAATGCAAAGAAAACATCAATTTTGAACAAGTGAAAAAGCCTTAGAACCTCTAACAACCCAGACCCGATACCACATAAAAGTCGAGCAGTGATAATATGTTGCCACCACATGTACAAAATCCTGCGTATGTTACTAGATGCATGGAACTATGTCTAGGATAGGATAGACTTGCATAAAACAGTCGAATGCATCTTTGACCAAAGTGTTGAAAGATTGGAAGTACTAATAGCAGAAGTAAATTTAGAGACATCCACTCAAATTATGTCTCTTATTAGGTCAAAAATATCTCCACCCCGTCGTGTCAAGAACAGAGTTTGACAAGGCATAAACCTAGAGAACCTTCCCTAAATAAAAGTTACCTAATTCAAGAACTAAAACATCTTAGTATGTACAACGTAAAACTAATATTAACTGCACTACAAATAACACCACATAGAAAAAAATACCAAAGTGAAAATGCAAGGTGCTATGAACTTAAAAAGTAAGGTGAAAAACCTCCCGCACGATGAACTAGATCAAGTATAAAGTATCAGGCAATTTGGAATATAGAAAATATCACTTGAAATAAGTGGGAAAGACCTGACAAATAGTGCATTTGATCTCATCTTCATTCCCATCGCTACCAAATTCCCCCATTTCTGAAGGCATAGCCTGATATATGCTTTTCCGGAGGCACTTTGACAATGCCTCCTCTGGTAGAGCTGTGCTAACACTGCCCATCCTTTCCTCAAGAGCTAATAATTCCTGTTAACAAGCAAAAAAGATTTACGTTCTGTAGGCGGTAGAAGATAGTGGAAACTTCAAATTGTACGACCCCGAAATGTATTCTTTTTGCTCCATATGAAAAGATTAATCAAAAACCCTTTGAGCTATCGTGTGAAGCGTGAACACAGCCCAATTCCCCTCCCACCCTCACCTCCCCAAAAGAAAGGGCTTTCTCATTTTTGTCCCGTCAGCCGAAAATAATTACGGCTGCTAGCCCAAATATACAAAACATATACACTGATTATGTATAATATGTATATTAATACTTAATATACAAAAGATATACATTTTCCAGCTATTACTTTTAGGGCGGCCATAAAATGTAATTATCCCCAAAACAACTCGACTTTCTGATGAAAATGTGTATTGCTGAACATAGTCAATAATCATATGCTGAAGAGAAAATACAGACCTCATAGGACATATTGTCTATATCCAGTCTCATACCTCTATGCTGGTCATAGAAGTTAAGGCCACCAAGAAACAAGTTGGTCTCTAACACAAGTAGTTGCTGCACATGTAAAAATAAGAGGTCATCATAAATACAAATAAAGAATTTCCCGAGTGGTCAGAAATACTCCAAGACGAAATACCTCATATGTTAATTCTTCATCTTGTTCCATTCTCTCTAGTGCCACCAGTACCTGTACAGTAAAGCAGTAACCAAAATGAAATACCGTAACCATCAGGTAAGCCTCAGAAGAATACAGAGTTGACCGCGATTTCTCTGAGTAAAATACCTGAGCAACTCCATCCATGTTATATCGCTGCAAGGCGTCACGGTTTATTAATTGGTTGATTCCTAGTTCTGCAGAAGTGCCATGCACTTCAGCTGGGAAATCTTCAACATCATTTCCAGGAAAACTATAAGCACTGGAATCGCTCGAAGAGGCATCTGAGAAAAACTGACTTGATGATTGCAGACTGAGATTTGGAGATTCAGGCTGAGATGACGAATCTCGTATTGAATCCCTAAACCTAGGCACATTCATTGACCTACGAGTCCTAACTGATACAGCACGATTATCCACCCTAACATCGAAGTTTTTACTACCCCTTGAATCAGAAATTGTGATACCACCACGCGTTGGACGAATGACATCTCCTTTTGGTGATGCCCCACTTACTTTCTTCCCTTTAGAGGATGAACTGCTTTCACCTTCTGAGTTCCTTCTTTTTACCATGTCCCTTCTACTAAATCTTGAATCTGTTGTTAAAGAGACATCTGATCCTGAATTGCATTTTAGATTTCTCGGCACATATCCAGCCCCACTAGAAGTTCCCCTTGTCCCTGCACCAATGGCCTTGGATGATGAAGAAACAGAGGAACCTACTGGACTGTTTTGATTGGAATACTTCGGACTAAATAATCTACGAGGTTTACTGCTTGAAGCTCCACTAGAACCACCTACTTCAGCCAATATAATTTTACTTGATCCAGTATCTCGCATTACTGAATCGAATTGGGGTTGCTGCGCTTTTGAGGACTTCATGTGGTGTGGAACATCAGGCTGCTCACCATGTAAACAAGTAGTTTCAGATTGATCATTTCCAACGTGAGAAAAGGATTTAGTGTGGGATTCCTTGAGTGACTTCCTAGCACTAGACGATGTTCGAGATGAACTCCCAACAACGTCTTTTCCATTTGAAGAAGTGAAAGAAGGCTTGAGAGGTCTTGGTTTCTCTGTACATTTAACTTGCGGGCTCTTCATAGAGTTGAGTCGGCTGCTGCATCCATATCGGGAGCACAACTGAACATTTTCATCCCTGCTGTCAGCTATATCTCTCAAACCTCTTCTGGGAACGTAAAGCCCACTAACAGCTCTTTTGCTCGAATATTCATCCATAGATTACATACAACCTCCTTATTTCTGTTAAAACCAAATAGCCGAAGGTTAGTATTAACAAGGCCTTAGAATCAAGAAGTTAAACACTTGCTTTAGCAAATTAAGACAGGACTAGGAAATAATTTTATCAATTAGATATTATAGCAATCTCCAAATTCCAAAAAGAATGATCAAGTTCATAGCAATAGAGAAGAAACTTCATTTACTTTCAGGGTGATAAATATATAGAAAACTTCAAAGCAAAATAAATTCATGAAGTCATAACCATTCATGGATGACAAAAACTTTCTCCAAATCCTAATATCAAACTCGGTATTTTCTTCAGAAACTTGTGAATCTTTTAATGGAAAGACCAATAGTAGTATTACTATTAAGACAACAGTAACGAAAGTGGCAATTAGTAATAACATCAATTGCATGTTGATCAACTATCATCTACATAGGGCGTGTCTAGGAGACCACGGCCAAATGCGTTCAATATTACGAGGATTTGTCATAATTTGACCATTTTTAGCAGCACTTCTCCTTTTTCGGGACTTGGGACCGAACTCCCATAGGTGGCAAGTAAACCTAAGTACTACTAAAATTGCTCACACAACTCTGAATAATACAAATATAATCTATGAATATATGCCTCAATTTGAACGGATGATTTGCCCACAAATAATATTATAAAGATGGCTAAGCATTTACCACAGCTGCCTAACAGTGAATACCACTTGTTTTTCATCAATTCCTTATAAGATAATCCAAGAATCATACACATAAAGAACTATCCAGCAAACAGAAAAAAAGAACTAACAAAAGAAAATACTTAAAAGGACTTAGTTATCATTCAAAGATTGAACCTTTTACATACTATTTGAAACAAAAGCTATCACGAAAACATCACAAAACAAAATCAACATATAAAAATTTTCATCTTTGGCATATAAGTATTAAAAAAAGATAGAGAATCCCAATAAAACTGAGCATAACAAGGAAAAATCCAGTTAAAATTCAAACTTCAAAAATGAAGAAAAAGACTTCGGACAGAAACTTGGAGACAAACACATGTCAAGAAAATCATACTGTTCACATATCATTAGTCAAAGACCATTGAAATAGCTTTTTTAGTTCTCTAAATATCAAAATATAATGAGAAATTATAAAAACAAAACAAAACTGTAACTCCAATAAAATTGAGCATACTAAGATAAAATAAAAGGGAAATATCAACTCCAATAAAATTGAGCATAATAAGAAGAAACCAGACAACATCAAAATTAGCAACTTGGAGAAAAAACACAAGGACAAAAAATCATTTTTTTTATATATATCAACAGTCAAAGACTATTGAAAAAGCTTTTCCAATTCTTTAAAACTCAAACCCATATCAAATATTACCAAAAAAAAAAGTGTATTACAGTTATCATATCATCAGTCAAAGACTATTGAAAATAGCTTTTAATTTCTGTAAATATCAAAATATTAAGAGAAAGGGGGAGAATCCCAAAAGAAATTGAGCACAAATAACAACAATAAGAGCCTATCAAAAATCATATTATTGATATATCATCAGTCAAAAGACTATTGGGAATAGCCTTTTCAATTCTTTACACTCAAAACCCATATCAAATAATACAAAAACAAAAAGAGTGTATTCCAGTTATCATATCATTAGTCGTAAAAAAGAGATTAACACAGTTTTTTTCTCTACCTTGTTCTCTTCTTTCGTGTTCTTCGTTTTCTTTACACAAAAGGAAAAGAAAATGTGAAGAAAAGGCCTTTTTAGAGAGAGAGAAAAGTGTGAATAATGTAGGATCCTAAGCAGGTGGAGAGGGACTAATAAGAGAGAAAAATATGAGAGAAAAAAATTCTCAAACGGATAAATATACTGAAATGCCGTCCTACCAATGTATTCAAGAAGAGATATCAGCCGTTGGATTAGAATTAATTAGAAAGTCAAAAAATATGGACCGCTTTTACTTGTTGTCCCCACTCAACCAAAACAGTACCACGGACTACCAATTCTTTTAAAAACAAAAACAAAAACAAAGGTAATGAGTTCACTCTTTTTCGAGGGACAAGAAAAGGTAAAAAATTCAGTTTTTTCTTGTTAAAAAATGATAATATGTTCTCTCCTTTCAAGGGAGTCATGAAAAGGTAAAAATTATTATAAAATAAAGACCGTGAAGTAAATAAATTGAAGATAAGTATATATAGAGATTAATATATTATTCAACTTCAAATTCATGTAAATAATGAATTGAAATCTCTTCTATTTATAGAAAAAAGGAAGTTGATTGTAAGTTGCTGTGTAAATTGCTTGTAAGCTGCTATTGTACAAGATATAGATAATCTTCTACCGGGGGTAATATTTATCCATAACAGAGTATAAGCTCATTGTACCCGATATAGATAATCTTCTACGGGGTAATATTTATCCATAATGGAGTACCGGAAGGATAAGCTTCTTCAGGAGGTTTATTCTCTAATAGAGTACTAAATAGATAAACATATTTACGGTGGAGTCTCATATGGATAAGCTTCTTCAGGAGGTTTATTCTCTAATAGAGTACTAAATAGATAAACATATTTACGGTGGAGTCTCATATGGATAAGCTTCTTCAGGAGGTTTATTCTCTAATAGAGTACTAAATAGATAAACATATTTACGGTGGAGTCTCATATGGATAAGCTTCTTCAGGAAGCTTATTTACAACGGAGTACTAAATGAACATCCATAATATAATATATTTATAACACTCCCCCTTGGATGTTCATTAAAAGATAATGTGCCTCATTAAAACCTTACTAGGAAAAATCTCATGCAAAAAAATCCTAGTGAAGGAAAAAGACTACACATATTTAGTAATACGCATAACTAGTTGTCTCATTAAAAACCTTATAAGGAAAACCCTGTGGGAAAAACCTTAGTAAGGGAAAAAGAGTATAACGTGTATTTTACTACTCCTCATAAAAATCTTGTTTCAAATATTTGAGTCTCCGCATTCCAATCTTGTATACTATCTTCTCAAAAGTTAAAGTTGGTAAAGATTTAGTGAATAAATCTGCCGGATTGTCACTTGAACGGATTTGTTGCACATCAATGTCACCATTTTCTGAAGATCATGTGTGTAGAATAATTTTGGTGAAATGTGCTTCATTCTATCTCCTTTTATAAATCCTCCCTTTAATTGGGCTATGCATGCAGTAATATCTTGGTATAAAATTGTAGATCTTTTATCACATTCCAAACAATATTTTCCTTGAATAAAATGAATCAGTGATCTCAAACATACGCATTCCCTACTTGCTTCATGAATAGCTATTATCTCGGCATGATTTGAAGAAGTAGCAACAATAGATTGCTTTGTGGAGCGCCATGATATGACAGTACTTCCATATGTAAACACGTACCCGGTTTGAGATCGAGCTTTATGTGGATCAGATAAATAACATGCATCTGCATAACCAACAAGATCCTCACTACCTTTATTAGAATAAAATAAACTCATATAAAGAGTTTTCTTTAAATATTGCTATATATGCTTAATCCCATTCAAATGTCTATGTGTAGGAGAATAGCTATATCTTGCTAGTAAAGTAACAAAAAATGCTATGTCAGGCCTTGTAGCATTAGCAAGATATATAAGTGCACCAATTGCACTAAGATAAGGTATTTCGGGACCAATGAGTTCCTCATCCTCTTTTGGAGGTCGGAACAGAACCTTAATCACTTTAAGTGATCGAACAACCATTGGTGTACTCAATGGGTGCGCTTTGTCCATGTAAAAGCGTTTTAAGACCTTTTCTATATAGGCAGATTGATGGATAAAGATCTTGTCTGCTAAGCATTTAATTTGCAGACCAAGACAAAGTTTTGTCTTTCCAAGATCTTTCATCTCAAATTTTTTCTTAAGATATTCAATTGCCTTTTGGAGCTCTTCTGGAGTTCCAACAAGATTTATGTCATTAACATAAACAACAAGTATAACAAATTCTGATACCATTTTCTTTATAAAAATATATGGACTAATAACATCATTTATGTAACCTTCTTTCAGCAAATATGCACTGAGGCGATTATATCACATGCGCCAAGATTGATTTAAACCGTATAAAGATCTTTGTAATCTGATTGAGTACATTTTACGATACTTTGAACTATATGCTTCAGGCATTTTAAATCCTTCAGGGATCTTCATATAGACTTAATCAAATGAGTTATATAGGTTATGACTTGCATTTAGATGGCATGACATCTTCAGGTGTCTGGACTACATGTCTGATCCTCATAATCTTTTACAATATTGTGAATTATATTGTATCAAATATATCATCGACGATCATTTTGTATCGGTTCCTAAGCGACATAACTTGTTGAGATCTCATCACTTTCTTTATTTTTAAGTACCTGAACTTCTTCTGGAGTTTCATGAAATGTTATATCGTGAGCTCTTCTAGATCTTATTTCCTCCTCATTATAATCATTTTGATCATTTGCTCCTATCATTTGTCAAGGATTGTTACCTTTGGAACCGATCGGTTTACTACGCTTCATGCGTGCAGTAAACTTTATCCTTCATGGACTTTAATTTTAATAGGAGCATTTGCAACTGAAATATGATATATAATTTTGGATCAACAAATGCTTCTGGCATTTGACTTGAATTATCTTCTAAGTGAGGATCATATTAATAGTAATTCAATTCATATAGCATATTTTTCAGTTGTTTATTTCATCCCTCAAATGTTAAAAAAACTAACACATATCCCCAATCTTCTTTGGGAAACCTATCTTTGTGCATTGTGGTAGAGAAATTAATCATATACTACACATCAAAAGTTATTAGATAATAAAAATATTTGGTTTCTGATCCTAAACCAATTGTGAGGGGAAGACTTATCATATTTTGTTGGTCTGATGCATACATGTGTTGTTGTATGCAATTTAGAAAATTTTAGACTAACANCTCCTATTATTTTTCAAGGATTATTACCTTTGGAACCGATCGGTTTACTACGCTTCATGCGTGCAGTAAACTTTATCCTTCATGGACTTTAATTTTAATAGGAGCATTTGCAACTGAAATATGATATATAATTTTGGATCAACAAATGCTTCTGGCATTTGACTTGAATTATCTTCTAAGTGAGGATCATATTAATAGTAATTCAATTCATATAGCATATTTTTCAGTTGTTTATTTCATCCCTCAAATGTTAAAAAAACTAACACATATCCCCAATCTTCTTTGGGAAACCTATCTTTGTGCATTGTGGTAGAGAAATTAATCATATACTACACATCAAAAGTTATTAGATAATAAAAATATTTGGTTTCTGATCCTAAACCAATTGTGAGGGGAAGACTTATCATATTTTGTTGGTCTGATGCATACATGTGTTGTTGTATGCAATTTAGAAAATTTTAGACTAACACATGAAGCTTTGTTCTCATAAGCAATAGTTTAGCCATTAATAGGAAGTATTCAATGCTAAACCATCTTGGATATAAACCAACGTTATCAAGATGAACTGTCTTGATTTTATAATCTGAAAATTATGTTCTTAATTGAGAAAAGCAATTCAAATGCCAAACTGCAGGTTGATAATGATCGCACATGTAACCATCTAATGTATGCATCTATAAGTGATTCACATGATAGGTGAATGGACCCATATTCACCTTTTATATATTTCAGAATTAGAGGTCATAGTCCCAACTTTGGCTAGTATATTATAATGAGAACAAACAACACAACAAAATTCTTGAAGAATCTTCTAGTTCTTCAATATATGTTTATCAGAGTTCTCAATTAGCTCATCATATTTAAACCAGATGGCGAATAAAAACTTTCAGTTTATTATGGCATGTGCTATCTTTAAGTAAACTTCTAGTTTACTATGGTACAAACTTTTATATCAGTAAACTTCTGATTTACTGTAGCTACTTTTGTATCAGTAAATTTCTGATTTACTGTAGTTACTTTTGACTCGGTTAAAATTTATGGTTTACTGTGACTGCTACGTGATATAGTACAAATTGAATAATAAGGGGGGTAATTTCTCATATACATATTTACCCCTTATGATTGTGGAAACATGAAAATTTTCAATATTTCAATCATTTGTAGTCTCAGTATGATTGTCATTTGTATTAGTAAACTTCAGGTTTATCATAACATATGTTTTGACCATAATCATATAATATGAATGACATATTTGTATATAAGCTCTTCGAAAGCCTTCATTTATTATCCACAATCTAATATTATTCGGACACTACTTGTGTCATGTGTCTTCTAGACAAGCAATTAGCTCTTCAGGAGTTTTTGATACATTTTGTACTATCAAATATTGCTCAGACACTTCTGGTATCATGAGAGAAAATCATAATCAAATGAACAATATAAAGACAATTCTAAATTTATAAATATCAGAAATTAAGAATTTCAGTATTTTTACCAACTTTGTGACAAATATCTCCTTCAGGGAGAAACGCTATTAATATCTTAATATTTTATATCAAAGCGGCAACCACATAATCATTACATTCTTCAGGGGAAGATACACGAGTTGTTATTTTCTTCGAGGTAGTTAATAACAACTAACCATAACATATCAATATGGTTATAATAGAAAGTATTCTACAAGAATCTTTTTGCCTTTAGAATGAAAATATTTCAAAGATGTTTGACGTACAACATGTACGTGCGACTAAGATCTTTATGCCACAAAAATAATATTTATATCCTTTATTATTCCACCTCTTCAGGAGGTGAGTTGTGATATTTCTTCATTCACTCAAGGGAATAAAAATGTGCTTAAAAAATAACTTTGAATAGCTCATTATTCTATTTAATCACATAAAGATACTGCTTCAAAATATTTTCTTACTTCAGGAGAAAATTTCAATTGTTTTACTACTTCAAAAGCCACATAAAGACACTGCTTCAAAATATTTTCTTACTTCATGAGAAAATTTCAATTGTTTTACTACTTCAGGAACAAATTTAAAATATAAAATATTGAGTATATATTCTCTCAATTATATTACTTCTTTTGGAGGTGAATTGTTATATATTTACATCAAGAGTGCGTTCATATTTACAAGCTTTATTAATATTGTCACATTCACTTTAGGAAATGGATTAATATTTATCAAAAGTTCTCATTCTTCAGGGAACGAAATATAATTATTTGAATGTGCATTAATCACACCAAATTGTGCGATGACTTAAAAGCTCTTTTAATATAATGCTACTTCAGGAGAAAATCGATACATGCATATAATATAAAGAATATTTCTTTAGCTTATCTTCAATTATAACCATAAAAAGCCTAAATTATCACTTCTGGTTATCATAGGCATATACCACTTCTTGTGGTTAATAAAATTTAGTTACAATGAGATATACGAAACATAACCACTTCTGGTGGTTGTATATTTCTTGCAAACTCTACTGGAGTTTAAGTGGATCTAACAATATTATCTACTTTATAATCTTTTATTAAGATAGTAAGGATGAAAATAAATACCAAAATAGGTATTGTATATGTAGCATATAACTAAGCAAGCGATGATAAAGATATTAAACCAAATATAAGTAAAAGGCTCAAATTACTTTACATAAATTTAGTCACTCCAGGCGTAAGTGATATCCACATTACTACTGCCAGGAAGAAAAACTCACCACTTCAAGGATATAATCTGCCTTATGATGCTCGGAATGAATAAGATCTAACCACGGACGTAATACTGTCGCCTTACATCGGAGATGAACACTGAAATAGAAATTAAATTCGAAGTAAGTGCTCAAAATGGCAGAGTCTCGTGCTGATAACGTGTTATAAAATAAAGAGTGTGAAGTAAATAAATCGAAGACAAGTATAGAGAGAGATTGATATATTATTCAACTTCAAACTCATGTACATAATGAATTGAAATCTCCTCTATTTATAGATGAAATGAAGCTGATGTGTAAGCTGCTACTACACACTGCTGTGTAAGCTACTACTGCAAGCTGTTGTGTAAGCTGCTATTATACCATATATAAATAATCTTTTATCAGAGATAATATTTATCCATAACGGAGTACCGAAGGGATAAACTCATTGTACCAGATATAAATAATCTTCTACCGGGATAATATTTATCCATAACGGAGTACCGAAAAGATAAGATTCTTCAGGAGGCTTATTTCCAATAGAGTACTAAATGGATAAACATATTTACAGTGGAATCCCATATGGATAAGCTTCTTCGAGAAGCTTATTTACAACGGAGTAATAAATGAACATCCATAATATAATATATTTATAACAAAAATTAATTTTACGAAAGTATAATGAATCACTTTCCTTAATTTTTTTTATTTTTATTCTTTTAGTGGTGGAAAAGTTGGATTGAAGAACAATATAATTTGTGTGGTGAAAAACCTTACTGCATCTCTAGGATTTAATGAAAATGGATCTTACAACTTGGTATTAGTGAAATGATTATGAGGTGCGCTTAAAATTGGCTGACTATGTTATAAAAAATAAAATAAAAACCTTACAATTTCCAATTTCAATATGTAGAATAAAAAAGGTCTACGTCCCCTTGAAATTTGAATAATAGACTCTCTTTTTATTTTTGACATTTAATTACACAAAAATATGTTTATTTTTGTTTTATAAACATGTCATCTCAATATAATTTTTACTATAAATATTTATCTGTAATATAAAAAATTTACCAGCGCCTCACTGGCAATATTAGATAAAATTTGTTACACTATACCATAGTGCATTCAGAAAATTATATATCAATGCAGTTTATTACCAAATTTACTTTAATGCTTTTATTAAGCCTAAAAATTTAGTTTATTAAAAATTCTATATATTTATTTTTTCTCATTTGGATATTAATAGTTTTTTTTAATCTTTGGCTGGTTTTGATTTTTTTTTTTACTCTGACACATAGTTGACAGATTGACAAGCAACAAAAGTGATTAAAAAGTTACCAAGAATTAAGGCTTGTTTGAAGACGCTAAGCATTAAATTTTACTCAAATATTCTCTTTAGATTTTTTATGGTAACAGTAACCTTGAAAATCAAAATTAGTAAAACAAAATTAAACCTATGCACGAATGCTTGTAGAAATAGACATCTCGCAGGAATTGCCTGATAAGATACTGATTGAAGAGACACGTGAAAAATGCAGGGAACAAACTCTGGAATATGAACGAAACCAACATATTGTGAGGAATGCCTACAGATAGGGCAACATACAGAGGAGTGCACAAAGCTACAAGTAGCCCAAAGGCAGCCCAAATCTGTTACTCAAGAAAATCATATGCCACCCAACAACAACAAGTGAAAGCAACGAGACAACAGAAAAGGAAACAACCAACATCCCAGTGGAAAGTGAAGTCTGTGTCTGAGCAATCACAGATACAACATGAGGTTATACCTGAACAATCCTCTAAGAATCAGGAGGAAACAATATCAGTAGTACCTCTACAACAAAGGTATAGAGGGAAGCAGATGATGATGCCTCAAGGACATGTACAACAGAAGGGAGCCTTATCAAATGCAAACTTAGAAAATCTGTTTAGAAAGAATAGATACAGCCCTTTGAGAATTCAAGATGATAGCAGCACTAACAAGGTGACTGAATGGGTTGGCCTCAATGAGGAAAATCCCCCATGATCATAAGCTCATGGAACATAAGAGGGCTGAAGAAGCCCTTCAAGCAAAAAGAACTCAAGGTATTTCTGCTGAAAAATAATATCACTCTATTGGGATACCTTGAGACAAAGATAAAGCCTAGGAGGGTTACAAAAGTTTGAGCTAAATTTAGCAAAGATTGGAAGGTGTATTTCGATGATGTTATAAATGAGAGGGGAATGATCTGACTATTGTGAAAAGAGCAAATGGTTCAGGTTCATATAGTGATGGCTAGCGATCAACTGGTACATTGCAAGATGAAAGACAAGAGTTCACAATTTACATACGACATAACATTTGTATATGGAAAGAATACTATAGCTGAAAGAAGGAACCTATGGGAACAAATAAGACAAATACACAGTAATATATAAGAGTCATGGTTGGTTATAGGTGATTTCAATAATGTATTATCTGTTGATGATCGAATCAATGGAAAACCTGTGCAGCAAGCTGAATTGATGGATTTTCAAAGATGTATAGCTGATACTGGTTTGGGACAACTTAACAAGAAGGGTTGTCAATGGTCCTGATGTAATAAAAGGGAGGCAGAGCACATAATTTATAGAAAAATCGACTGGGCTTTTGGTAATACCTCTTGGCTTACATGATATAGCAGCCTTGAAGCTATATTTGAAAAGCCTGGAGTATCAAACCATTCTCCTATTATCGTTAACACAGAAGTAGTCAAATCATATTTGCCAAAACCATTTAGACTCTACAATGTGCTACTAATAATAAGAAATTTGAGAAAGCTGTGCACGATGTGTGGTGTCAACAAATACACGGGCATACTATATACTCTATATGGATAAAGTTACAGAGACTAAAAGACAAGGCATGATAGCTGAACAAAGAGGTATCTTCATTAGAGAGGAAACTTGACAATTTGAGAGTACAATTGTAGATTACTCAAGGAAAACTTGATGTGGATCCATTTAATAGTCAGCTGATCTCAGAAGAAAAAGAGTTGTTGCTGCAGATAGAAAAATGGGAGGGAATTAATGAGGATGCGACAGAGATCTAGAGCAATGTGGACAAAAGCTGGAGACCAAAATACTAAATTCTTTCATGTGCATCTAAAGTCTAGGCAGGCTAAGAACAGAATTGGTTCCATCTATAATGATCAAGGATCCAGAATCACTGAGCCAAAACTGATAGAGCAAGAATTCACAGGATTATTCTAATATTTATTGGGAACTTGTGATGTTGAATTGCCATGTATTGATATCGATACAACCAGAAATGGACCTTGTCTTACCAAATAACAACAAAGAGAACTTAATAGCCCAATAACAGAAAAAGACATAGATCAGGCCCTCAAAGAATTGTGTAATGAAAAAGCACCAGGTATAGATGGATTCCCTACTGAATTCTTTAAAACATACTGGGGTCTTATTGGAGGATAAGTCAAATAAGCTATAAATGAATTCTTTGAAAATGGGAAAATGTTTAGAAGTATTAACCGTACCATAATTACACTTGTAATGACTCGACCGGTCGTTTTGAGCTTTAGCGCGTCGTTCGACGGTTTGATGTCTTGAGTAGTTTCACTTTAGGTATTATGATTTGCGCGTGTGGTCGGAATTAAATTTTGAGAAGTTCAGAGTTAATTTGGAAAGAAAACTCTCATTTCAGAAGCTTTAAATTGGAAGAATTGACTAAGGGTTGATTTTGTGTAAAAGGCCTCAGAATCGGGATTTGAAGGTTTTTTAGAGAAGTTTGACCGGGAGTGAACTTTTTGATATCGAGGTCAGATTCTAATTCTGAAAGTTGGAGTAGGTCCGTAATGTCAAATGTGACTTATGTGAAAAATTTGAGGTTAATCAGACGTGATTTGATAGGTTTCGGCATCGATTGTAGGAGTTTGAAGCTTCAAAGTTCATTAGGTTTGAATTGGAGGGTGATTCGTAATTTCGATATTGTTTGGCATGATTTGAGGCCTCGACTAAGTTCGTAATGTATTTTGGGACGTGTTGGTATATTTGGTTGAGGTCCCGAGGACCTCGGGTGGATTTCAGATGGTTAACAAATCGAGTTTGGACTTGGAAGACACTCTGAGGCAACTGATATCTGGTGCCATCGCACCTGCGTGAAAATGGCCGCAGGTGTGAGCCCGCATGTGCGGCGATATGGTCGCAGAAGAGACATTTGGACAGAGCTGGGATGGCCAAAGATGGGAGAATATTTCCGCAGATGCGAGCCAGCAGATACGAGGAAAGCTCCGCAGAAGCGGAATGCGAGCTGTCAGCTGGAGTCGCAGAAGCGGAAGGTCTCCGTATGTGCAAGACCGTAAAGGCACATTTGGCATCGCAGGTGCAGAGCTGTGCTGGGCAGAGGGTATGCGCAGGGCGAGGTCTTGGCCTCACCTGCGAGACCGCAGATGCGGTGAAGCATCCGCAAGTGCCGTAGTCGGGCTGGGTAGTGTTCTTTTTAAACAAAGGGATTGGATCAATTCTATTTCATTTCGTCCATGGGAGCTAATTTTGGAACAATTTTGGAGTGCCATCTTTATCAGCTATTATGGGGTAAGTGGTTTCTTCACATTGTGAGTTAAATACATGATTTTTATATGGATTCAAACATGAAAATTTAGATTTTTGAAAAAAAACTTAAAATTGGTATTTTTGGATTTTGATCACAAAATTGGACATGGAATTTGGAATGAATTATATATTTGAGTTCGTGGGGTTATGAGTAATGTTTATCTTCGAAAAATTTTAGAATCCGGGTACGTGAGCCCGAGAGTGATTTTTATCGACTTTTCGAGCGGAGTTGGAAATTGAATTATAATGAGTATTAGAGTATATATTTATGGATTTGCACCTTTATTGACTAGTTTTGGAGCGATGGACATTGGTTTGAGTTGTTGGAAAGACTTTGGAGCCGGTTATGGATTTTCGGAGAGAGGTAAGTCTTATTTTTAACCTTGTAAGAGGGAATTAACCCCATATGTGAATCAAATTATTATGTGCTTCTATTTGTGGGGGCAACATACGCACGATGTGATGAGAGTCCATGCGTAGCTGCTATTATGCTTATGTCTGGGTAGTCTAGGACCCATATCATATGGTACTTGCGATGTTTGCGCCCTACTTATTAATTTAATTATTTAAAACATTTAGAAACTCGATAAAGAAATTGTAAAAAGGTTAAACTTCATTTACTTGACTGTTAAATGAGAATTTATAATTCTTAGAATATTTTTCCCTTAATAAATCTTGAATTGGTTGTTTAATGTGTTTTCTCTTTTGTGGAGTGGGCCGAACCCCTCGGTAGCAGATAAATGCATCTATGGTTCATGTCATTCGACCCTCAGCAGTACACAGTTTAAATATTATATTGGATCGGGCCGTACGACCTCGGCATAATTTGCGCATGATAAATCTTTAAAACCAATTTTAATTGATATTGCTTCTTTTGCTTGAGATATAAATTGTTAAATGACGAGAGTAAGTTTGGAAAACTTTTCTATTAATAAAAGAATTATCTACTCACTTCTTGTTATTGAGTTTACAACTATTTCATACAATCCATGCTTAAGTATAATATCGGTATTTATTGTTAGCCCATAGTAAGTGTCGGAGTCGACCCCTCGTCACTACTTCTTCGAGGTTAGACATGATACTTACTGGGTACGCGTTGATTTACGTACTCATACTACACTTGCTGCATATTTTTGTGCAGGTACATATATGTCTAATGGCCTTGTGGGTGTAGAGGCGCGGTTATTGCGAGGACTTAGGTAAGCTGCATTCTATTCTACGATTTGTAGCCAGCAAAGTCTTCTTCAGAGTATTTATATTTTTTCTGTCCAATTTGTATTCCGGACAGATGCTGTATTTTATTTTACTTCCTAATTGATGCTCATGCACTTGTGACACCGGGTTTTGGGATGATTATGGGTTGTTTGTTATTGAAATTGTGAAAATATTTTTATTTACTCTATAAAGTCCATATTTTATTATTAAATTGAAGGAAATCGTGATTTAAAATACTAAAATGAATAATTAAGTTAATTAATTATTGTTGGCTTGCGTGGCAGCGATGTTAGGTACCATCACGACCTATAATAAATTTTGGGTCGTGACAACACTGGTTCCCAAAATTAATAGTCCTACATCTGTTAAGGAGTTTAGACACATAGCATGCTTCTCTACAATTTCCAAACTCATTGCAACGATCATAACGAGAAAATTAAAGATTGTGGTTGACTACATTGTTGGACCTTCTCAATCAACATTTATAGAAGGGAGGAACATATTGGACAATATTATTATTGCACATAAGTTGGTTAAAGGCTACACTCAGAAAGGGGTCTCCCCAATGTGTTTGATTAAAGTTGACATACGAAAAGCATATGACTCAGTCGAGTGTCCGTTCATAAAAATGATACTATAGAATTTGGTATGCCTGTGAAGTTTGTACAGATTGTGATGGAGTATGTGACAACTGTCAGTTATTCTCTGCTGATAAATGGAGGATTGGCTACCAAATTTTAAGCAAAGAAGGGGCTTAGGCAGGGAGATCCAATGTCTCCCTACCTATTTTTATTGGTGATGGAATGCCTGAATCGATCACTGAAGATACTAGAGTGCATTCCAGACTTCAATTACCATCTGAGGTGTTCCAGAAAGAATATAGCCCATATATGTTTTGTTGATGACCTGATCAAGTGTTGCAGAGCAAATAAGCTATCCATAAGCTTACTTATGAGCAGGTTTCAACATTTTTTAGAGGTGCCAGGGCTTAAAGCAAATATGAAAAAAGTGCATTGTATATTGCAGGGGTGTCAAGGGAGTTCAAAGAATTGATCCTCACAGAAATGTAATTCACAGCAAGAGAATTGTCATTCAAGTACATTGAAGTTCCTTTGTCCTCTAAGAAGCTATCTATCCAACAGTGCATGCCATTGATTGAAATGATCACTGCACGACTCAATTGTTGAACTGCTAAATTCCTATCTTATAATGGTCGGTTATAATTGATCAAGAGTATGATATTTAAAATGCAGACCTACTGGGCGCATGTATTCTTATTGCCAAAAAATATAACTAAGCTAATTGTGACTGCTTGTAGAACTTTTCTTTGGGCTGGGAGTAATGAACCTTCGACGAGAACACTTATTGCTTGGGACAAAATCTGTATGTCACTCTCAGCTGGAGGTTTGAGTGTCCTTGATGTGTCTAAAAATAAAGTTGCTTTATGTAAGCTTCTATGGGCAATCAATGCAAAAAAGGACACCATGTGGATCCAATGGATACATAGTTTCTATATTAAAGGGAAGGACATAATGACTATGCACACTCCTAAGCAGGCCTGCTGGCTAGTTATAAAGATCTTTGACACTAGGGAATGGCTAATACAAAAGGATTCCTCTGCGGATCTGAATAAATACTGTATAAATGGGAAGTTCAGCATTAAAAAGATGTATGTTGCAACAATGCCCCAGCACCCTAAGTGTCATCGAAAAATGATTGCAATTGATTAAAAAATATTACTAAGGCATCAATTCATTCTGTGGTTGGACATGCATAGAAAGCTAGCTACAATGGATCGCCCAAGGAAATGAGGACTATCAATAACAAGTTGTGTGCTCTGTGGGAATGACACTGAGGAGAGAATGGAACACCTCTTTTTTGAATGTGATTATTCCAAGAATATTTGGGAAGCATTGTTAAAATGGCTGGGTGAAAGACATCAAATTGATAGCTGAAATGCTGAGATTGAATGGTTAACGAAGAGAAGTTCATGTAGAGTTCGAGCTCACATGCTAGGATTCCTGTTTGCAGCTGTGATTTACCATATCTGGGCAGAGAGGAACAGACGAAGATATCAAGCCTTCAGAGAATGAAGATTATTATACTGGAGCTACACATACGAGGGCAAAATGAATCCAAATGGCATGAGTTAGAAAGATTGAGCAACTACCCTACTTAGAAGTGCATAGATATATGTAGAGATAGTAAGTAAATGATATGTAGTAGATAAAAAGTGGTTGTTAATTCTGTAATTGGTCTAGCTTAAGAGTCCAATTGAGCTAGCGGGTTGTAAATAATATACTTGATTAAATGAAAATTGACTGTTTAGCCCAAAAAAATAAAAAAATAAACAGGTCTAAATGTAATACTTAAAAAAGAGCCAATCCAATGAATAAAGCTATTCTATAAACCAATTTATTCTTAACATAGAAATATTTTTATCTTTGATGATGCGAATCCAAATTAATTGATATAATAAATTCTGAAATTCTTTCAAACTATTTATTTATTGCTATATACACGAATGGAAAACTCAACTAATTAAGATTGGGATGTAATCATTATTTATAAATATGAATGAACAAAAATAGTAAAAAAGAATTCGCGGAGTTTAATTAAAATTAAAACACAAATGGGATCTAATTGCACTGAAAACATAAATAAAGAAAAAAGAAAAGGATAAAGTCAGTAAAAAATCATGCTAGAATTAAAGATGGCCATTTGGTCAACTGATATTATTAGTGTTGGGAAGTAAAATCACCATAATTGCAAGACGTATGGGAAGATAAATATCCATTCAAGTCTTTACCAATTTTCTATTCAAATAAAGATGACAAGCAAATTCAAATAAAAACTGATCATCCGGACAGCAAATAATATACTCCCTCCTTCAACTTTTACTTTTTCACTATAGACTTTGCATACCCCTAAAGAAAAAATTTATACAATATATAATTTATCATGATAACCATATTAATTGATGCATATTTTTACTGAATTTGAGAAAATAATTTGAAATAAGTAAATAATAATGTGGGTATAACAGAAAAACAAATTGTCTTCTCTTGATATGCTAAAAGCGACAAGTAAAAATAAAAATCTATTTTTAGAATATTGGACAAGTAAAAGCGAACGGAGGGAGTATCTTAAATTAATATGGTGAAGATAAATAACAAATACAACAACAATAGCAACAACCTAATGGAGTCACATGAGTAGAATTCAGGGAGGCTAGTTTGTATGCAGACTTTACCTCTACCTTGGGAAGATAGAGAGATTATTTTTTATAGACCCTCAGCTATGAAAACAATAATAGAAAAAGCGATAACAACAACAAATACAATATACATTAAAATTTTATCGTAAAAAAGCTCTTTGAAGTGAATAAAAACTACGAGAACGTTTTTGTTTTTTTGTTTTTTTGTTTTTTTTTAATTTTTTCATGCGGTATTCATTACTTGTATTAGAGTCGGATAAATTCGGATTTGTATGACTCGCTAAAGGAAAAGTGCTTCGTTCTCAAGCTTCAAGTCCAAACCTTTGGTTAAAATTTAAAACAACAAGAACATTACTAATAGTTAAAACATGTGTCATCTTTCATATATGTCTTCTTCGTAGTAACACAAACAAATTAAATAGAAATTAAATATTTCGAAAGCTCACATCAAAATGGAACCAAAGGGAAAACAGGTTTCTGAAATGTCGTTTTCTTTAAATACATATTAGTACAAATATTTACGTTGCTGTCAAATATAAATAGATGGACAAAAAAAAATGATACTGTATAGCCGCTGTAAAAATAATAGTCAAAAAAATATATAAAATTTATATATATATATATATATATATATATATATATATACACACACACATTATGTATGTTATATACAAAAATTATATAAATTTTATACATTTTTTCGACTATCAAATATAAATAATTTTTAATACGAATTAAAAGTAATAATAATCCGAACAAAATCACTAGATAAGTACGTACAAGAACTCCAAATAAGAGGAGCCACCTACTCGAGCTTTTGCTTTTGCGGACAGAACCAAACCCCACCACTTAATATTATGAAAGTGAAAGTGAAACAAAGGGCCGCCTTATAAACTATTACAAAATCAACTAGTGTTGTATTGGAGTGATACTTGTTAATGAGTTCGAGTTTTGGGTATGAAATTCTTTGCTAAATAGTACTTTATGTTTGAGACTTTTTATTGTAAATTTGAATTTAGTCGGTCTTCAATATAAGTATAAACACCGAATCAAAAATAAAAATATGCACAACCTCCTTTATTTTAATAACTATTGTGTCCGGACTAACTTACTTTTACCTCGACTAAGTTTAGAGTTACTTGCTACCTTCTATCAGCACGGGTACCTGGTAACTCTATCGACCAAAGTTTGGATAGATGAGAAGAAATCATCTAGTGTTTTTGATTTTATTTTTTATCGTGAGACCTCGTACTTCTCAATCCACACCTATTATCACTTTTTATATAAAAAACTAAGAGTTATATATATTCATAGTATAAAGTTTTTACATTGTTACTATAACTTAATTTGTAATAGTATATAAATAGTAGTACTATTTTAATCAAGTTAGTAGTAATATTTAATTAGTAATTTATCTATAATTACCTTACAAACATCATTGCATTTCATCATGATGAACGCGTATATCCCGTTCGTTGTTTATTTTGTTTTTGAGAGTTAAACTTTGCTATATTATTTGATCAGCTTTTTAATATTTTCACGATCATTTTGATACAAAATTGTATTTTGCACCTTTTAATATTATTTCTAACTTTTTGCCCCTTTTTAAAGAAAAATAAAGTAACGATTTTCACGATCTCACTCCGAAAATTAATCTGTCAATTTATTTGATGCGGAGATATCGTACATGCCAAGATAGATATGAAGTGTATAAAATTAAATAACACCGACGACAATACCAATTGTATCTTACTAGAAAACATAATATAATTTTTCATTTAATCAAATATCAACCTATAAAGTTATAACCTCTGCCAGGAATATAAATCAAAGTATAACTAATCTGAATGAAAATTAAATACAATAAGTTAAACTTTAAATATTTCAATCTCGTTATTGCTTAAACTAATTGTTTACCCGAAAAATCGGATAACGTTAAATTTACGTATGATTCTAAGGATACGTAAATTCCTTTGATACAAAGATAACAATACAAGTATTTTGACTATGAGAATGAGAATGATGAACAGAAAGAATGAATAAGATGAAGTAAAACAAGCACAAGGAGATATCTTTGTATATAAGAAAAGATCTTTTGTTCCAATCTATTCAACGTGTCCATAGCTTACAAGGATCCCTTTTTTTATAATAGAGGGTCATTACATTATTTATAACAAAATAAAGCATATAGTGGAGTACCCATGATGATTTGTCTCTTCCTCGATTCCCGCCAAGATACTTTCTCTTGGTGCGGTTGTAACGGCTCTTGTCCGTGAGCTCGATACTGGCTCGAACTCGATACTAGCTCGAACTCGTCACTGGGTCGGACCTTCGGTCTTGGCTTGAGTTCGACCTTCGGGATGGGCGTGGCGCATATCCGACCTCGAAGCAATGCCTTACAGATCAATCTGGTCACGGGCTCGATAAGATTATCGAGCCAACTCCTCGAGCAGCCTTCAGACTCGAGGCTCGTTTGTGCTGTCTTCAGAGCTTACTCCCAAAATCCTACTCCAGTTTCTTGCCACTCGATCTCGATCGAACATAGAAAAACTGAAATCTATTTTGACCGTATACAGACAGCCCCCTCGATTCTCATGAAAGATGCGGTGAGAATTGATATGATTTTCGATGGTTCGATCGGTAACAAGCTGACGTTTTAACAGGGATCGATTATGACGTATGTGATAGCTGTCCCATCGATTTAGTCTTTCAAGGTTTTTAATACTTGTGAGACGGTGGTCGGCCACCTCTGATGTTGAATTGTCATGATGCGAGCGTATAAATAACCCTTTCTTTTATCCTTTACTACTTTTACATCTTCTACCTTCCAAATTTTCCAAATCCTTTTGCGTACTCTCTAACTTACCAGTAATTCTGTAATTTCTTTCTGCAGAAGCCCCTCTTTAATTCTACCAAATTTTTGCCACTTTTCTCCATTCCTTACTTCTGAATTCAAAAATGGCAAAAATGTCACAAACCATCCCTCAGAAAGAGAATGCTTCATCTTCACAGTGTGCCGCCGATGATACGCCGGTAGAACCACGACCTGAGGAGTGCATTCCC
>AWOL01S0026407.1:0-19741 GCA_000715115.1 Nicotiana otophora | reverse complement strand
GTGCACGCGGGAGCGATGCTCAGTCTTGGGCTAAGGACAAGGCATGTCCTAAGCCAATCCCCCAGGGCGCGCATGGATTGTGATCCTAAGATAAAGCGCCACGACATGTCTAGCCCCATAGGCCTAGGCATCTTATGGGCGGCACAAGGTTGGGGCATGCCTGCGGGCGAGCCCCAACAACAGGCACATGATCGTGCTTGGGAAATCCTGGGATAGGAAGGAAGGCTGGCCCGCGGTGAGGGGAGCCGCGGGCACCGCACGGGCGAGCAGGTGCCGCTACCCAACGTGAGGATTTGGGCCTGTGACATCCAGCTGCATTACTCAATATTCTCCGTGAGGTCGGTGTCAATCCATCCCAAAAGTCCTAGAGTTGCATCCAGAGTTCTATTCCACTATGCTGACACTTATGCACTATCTCCTTAAACCTCTCCCAAGCTTCAAACATAGTTTCAGTCTTATTCTGATAGAAGTTATGGATTTCTCTTCTAAACTTGCCCGTTTTAGCTGAGGAGAAATATTTAGCAAGAAATTTACTGGTCATCTCCTTCCATGTTCTAATCGATCCATGGGGCAAGCTTCGAAGCCAGTGCTTTGCATCATCTTTAAGTGTGAAGGGGAATGCCCTTAGATAAACTGCATCTTGTGACACACCATTATATTGAAAGGTGTTCATTATCTCCTCGAAGTCCATTAGATGATTGTTTGGATCTTCGTTCATCTTTCCTCTAAAGACACTGCTGTTTTTGGAGAGTTTGGAGCAACCCTTGCTTTAACTCAAAATTATTGGCTGCAACTGGGGGTGGTATCACACTAGATAAGCCTTGGTTGTAGACCGGTCTAGCATAATTACCAAGTGGTCTCCTAGCACCGGGAGTTATGTTTCTAAACTGGTCTGCACCCAAAGGTTGATTTTGATTAATTCGTCGAGCCCTCTCCTCCTCATAAGAAATTTGTGCATCTCTAAGTGCTGCTTCTTCAGCATCTCTTGTTGCTTTTTCTCTAAGTTGGGCTGCCTCTCTCACAGCCAAATCAACATTATCTTCACCATTTCTAGCCATATCTTTGGTTGAGGATTGCCCAACCTTTTCTAGCGTCTCGGTGATCTTTCTTCCTTTCTTAACTGTCGCAGTTATTTTTCAATTTCTGGCTCGTATGGTAGCAATTCTTTCCCAGAAGATTGGGTCATGCACCAATCTAACTTGTAATCTGCGCACAGTCAAAGAACACCAACAGTAAAAAGGAAAAACAATTCCTGAATTAGCACTACAAACTATTTCAAACACTATTGATTACCAATTTCCGGCAACGGCGCCAAAATTTTATGAGCTAAAAACACATACTAAAATATGCTCGCTATTCGAATATAGTAAATTAAAATATTGTATTCACAAGGATTGGAGTTAAACAACATTATCGTAATTTGTAACTAGATTAATATCCAAGATGATCAACAATTTAGGGTTATGTGATTAAAACTAAATTTAACTAAGAATCTATACTATTGGCTAATGACAATCAACACAAGTATTAAGCAAAGGAAGTTATCAATTGGGAGAAGATAGGGTTGATAGGATAGGTGCAAGACAAATATTTGGGATTAAAATCTAGATAATTCAATTTTAATGTTCAAGTGAGTCTCTCGAATTCACTTGATTATTAGTTCAATTGATTAGTAGAAACGCCTCTCTCGATTAAGTCTCAACCTCACGATATGAACCAATTTATGCTCGGTGAAGATATGCAAGAATTCGTAGATTGGTCCTTAGGAGAACGTCTCTCAATTATCCTCCTAAATAAGTTTAATCAACAATTCAACTAGACTCTTCCGATTAGTAAGAAGAATTAATGACTTCAACTAACAAAATATAATGCAACAATGTCACAAGTTATGCCTCTATCAATTAATTGAATTAGTGCATATGGATGCAACAGTTAAAACATCCAAAACGATTCAATACATAAAAACTAGAGTTAATTATCCACAAACAAGTATCAAGACACCAAATCCATCAAACCCTAAAATAGAACTACTCCATGGATATGGAATAATTCATCATAACAATGTTTAGGTTAAAGGAAAACATAAAACAATCCAAACCCTTGTCTTGAGTGAGGATTGAATTATAAAATCCTTGAGTTTTTTTTATCCACCTCCTCCTTGGCTTACTTAGGTCTAAGATGTATCAAAAGTCCCCAAAATAACATTTTTCATGTATTTATATCAAGTAGGGTCGGGCCCAGATGAAAATACCTTCTCCTGTGCGAAATAGAAAAATACTCTGTAAATATTTCACAGGCGCGCCGCATGGGGCGACGCACCACGCCCCCATTAGTGGGAAAGTTTAGAGAGTTAAAATCTGTCAGGCAGCCGGATAATGTACAGGCACGGCATGCCACGCACCGCCCCACGCGCCGCAGGTGTACACTTTTCTCAGAGTCCAGCTTTTTTCTTCGACTGACATTCAGACGTGGTATTCGACCCCCAACGCGATCCCAGCTTAATCCCTTGGGCTTTTACTCAGATTTCAAAGCTCCAAATAGATCAAATTATATCCATAACATTTACATAGCTCGGAATTCTCCTACAAGGCATAAAATACATAATTAGTGCAGAACACTAGCGATTAAAGCCCAAGCTGAATTAAGGTGCAGTAAATTAGAGTGTAATAAGCGACTAAAACACGAGATTATAGCCTACCATCACAAAGGCAACCCGATTTATCCTGTCCGAAGATAGAACTCTGTTCAGAAAAACATTCGATAGCCCACTTGCAATATGTCTAGGGTCGGGGGATACTCAGTACATTTTGAGGGAAATCTACGAAGGTACTTGTGGAAATCACTCGGGCACTGAATCGCTGGTCCAAAAAATAGTCAGAGTCAGTTACTACTGGATCGACATAGAAAAAGATGCAAAGGAGTTCGTTTGAAAGTGTAATGAATGCCAAAGACACGCTCCGATGATTCATCAACCCGGGGAGCTGCTGCATTCGGTTTTGTCGTCATGGCTAGTCATGAAGTGGGAAATGGACATCATTGGACCCCTTCTATGGGCACCTGGTAAGGCTCAATTTATATTATTTACGACTGACTATTTTTCTAAATGGGTGGAAGCCCAGGCATACGAGAAGGTCAGGGAGAAGGAAGTCATCGATTTCATTTGGGATCACATCATATGTCGATTTGGAATGCCAACCGAGATTGTATGCGATAATGGGAAATATTGTTTCGGCAATAAAGTAAACAAATTTCTAGAAGACCACAAGATCAAAAGGATCCTATCAACACCCTACCACCCTAGTGGGAATGGACAAGTCAAATCTACCAACAAAACCATAATCCAAAACCTTAAAAAGAGGTTAACCGATGCCAAAGGGAGATGGAAGGAAATACTACCCAAAGTCCTATGGGCATATCGTATGACCTCGAAGTCCAGTACCAGGGCTACCTTGTTTTCTTTAGTTTATGGCACCGAAGCTCTGATTTCCGTCGAAGTCGGATAATCAAGTATCAGATTCTGATACGCAACGAAGGAATCAAACAATGAGACTATGAGTATGAGCCAGGAGCTATTAGATGAAAGGCGCGAAGTCGCCCTTGTCCGGTTGGCCGCACAAAAACAACAGATCGAAAGGTATTACAATCGAAGGGCCAACCTTCGACACTTCTATACCGGGGACTTGGTACTAAGAAAGGTCACACTGAACACCCATAACCCGAACAAAGTGAAATTGGGACCGAACTGGGAAGGACCGTACCACATTATCGAGATCAACGGAAAAGGATCCTACAAACTCGGAACAATGAGCGGCCAGCAACTACCGAACAGCTGGAATATAACTCACTTAAAGTGATATTACTACTAAGGTCGACACCGTTCTTTCTTTTATTTACATATTAAACTAACGCTTGCAGGTAGCCAACAAGGGACGATACGAGATTTTAGGTCTGAAAGCACGCGTTGCACTCTTTTTCCCTTGAACCGGTTTTGTCCCAAATGGGTTTAATGACAAGGTTTTTAACGAGGCAACTAGTAAATTATTCTAACTTAGTATCAAAGGCCGGTAATGAACCGGTGGCAATAATCACAACAACACTCGAGGCCTCACTTCGATCAACCCCGAGCACTGGGGGCGTTACCCTCTGATATCGACTTTAGCATGGAAAGAGACTTCGGGATCGAAGGGTATCGATCGATTGGACTCAATGTAAGGGCCAGACGGTTAAATGAACCGTGCCCACATAGACTGCTCGAACCCTGACACAAAGCAGGTACACATATATTACTATTACGCACAAGAATAAAGAGAAGTCTTTTCTTTGCAAACATCTTGTACTTTAATGTTTTTTTTTTGCATTTCTTAAGGAATTCCCTACTTCCGATCCCCTAAAGGTTTCAAGCCCAAGGGCCGCCTTAACCCGAGTTCGAACAATCACTCGGGGACTGTCGTCCGGAAACAAACTCAGACGGTCCAAGCTATTTGACCTCGAGAGCATAAGACCTATAAGGCAACCCCCAAATTTCAAAGGTCATGGTCACCCCGACTCGGGGACTGTTATCTTAGGCAAGCCCAGATAACTCGGGAAAGCAATCCCACTGGGCGACACCCAAACTAAAAAGGCTACGACCATATTAACACGGCTCGGAGACGTCCGACACCCGTAACAAAAATAAGGCCTTCAAAACAAAAATTCATAACCGGTTATAAAGTCTACCCTCGGCAAACTATAATCTAAATTGCTTACTTCGAGGGGAAAATTTTCTGTAACACCGAACTCCCAGGATGCCTTAAAATAGAATAATGTAAAGGCAAGGTTTGTTTGAACCTTCGAACATAACCTAATTATTTCATGCTAAGGCATTTCGATCTTTGTGAATACAAATAATAAAGCAAAGGGAAAAATTCAAAAGCTGTGAAAGGGAAAGAAAGCCTTATATATTCATATCTAAAATTCTTTTTACAAGGGCCAAATAACCTCGATACAAAATTTTACAACGGCCAAACGGCCTTAAAAAGCAAAAGACAAAAACATCCTAAGTGGCCTAGTCTTTGCCATGGGCCGCATCATCGCCTTCGGGGTCTCCATCACCTACGGACTCACCCGAATCTTCAGACCCCTCGGAATCTTCCTCCTGAGGAAAGCCATCTTCCTGGCCTTGGCTTCGAATACCATGGCATTCTCGATTTCAGCCAACAGGTCAAAATCCCGAGCATGATCTCCCTCAAGGGACTCCCTTCGGGATTGCCCTTAATATGCTCTACCATATTTCTCACTTGGTCCTCAGCCACCTCACATTAGCCTTGTGCTGGGCCACCCTCTTATCGGCCTCGGCCTTGACCACGACAACCTCAGACTTGGCTGCCTCAACTTCCTTGGCCAAATTTTCTTGACTGGAGACCGCCGAGCTCAGCTGAGTTTGGAGCTCCTCGATCTTTTTGGCCTGTACCGAGGCCTTTTCCTTTGCAGCACGGAGCTGGACCTCAATCGAAGTCAATTGTGCCCGGGCAGTCTTCTTTTCCGAGGCCAAGCGGTCCATGTCTCTTCTCCATTCTTCGACCTCAGCTTTCACCATGTCCACCTCTGCCTAGAGCTGCCCGATCTAGTTAAGTTTCTTTTGAACCTGCGGGTTCGGACCATTAGTCATTGTGTATGACTCATCATCACTAACTCCGAATACTCTTCTTAACTATTTGACCAGGGAGACATGCTCCTTCCGAACCGCTCCTAGCTCGGCCTGGAGTTTCTCACTGAGAAGCTTATAAGCATCCATCTTCTCAGTGAGATCTCGAGTTTTGGCCTCATGATGGTTTAACTATTCTCAATATCGGATAAAAGTCTCGTGATGAAGCATCGAGGCTTACAAGCACAAAGAAAAAAGTTACGATCATTTGCAAATTAACCTAAGTACGTAATAAGAGGGCGTTCAAAATTACCCGATTTAATGCATGTTGTGCTTCATTGAAAAGGCAGGGAGCTTCCATCTCGTCCTTCTTAGCTTTATCCTCTTCGGTTACCAGGCACCGAAGATAACTGGAAACCCCTACAGGGGTAGAGAGAATTCGGGCATCCTCCGAATTGGACATGATAATCGACCGCTTCCGGTGAGGATCTGCACTCGGAGATGGGTACCGGTTTACTAGTCTCGGACTTATAGAAAGCCCGCTGGCTCCCGAAGACGATCTCTTCTTTGGTACCGGTAAGTCACCCAACCCGGTGACATCCTCCGAGGTGGTAGAATCTAAGCCATTAAAGAAGTTGTTAAAGTCTGCTACCACTTAGGGCCCTTCGCCGAGCTGACCTTTCAGCGTTTGGGCCTCGTTGATCATAGAGTCGGTAAACGAAGGCGACTTAGAGAGATCTATCACTCTAAGTAAGCCCTTCGGGGCATTGTCCTCTGCCCTAGAAACACCGACCGCAGCCTCCTTATCGGTCTCCCTAACTTGAGGGAAAACGACCTCTCCCCTCTCTGGTTCCGAGGCCTCGGCCACTGCATCTCCACCGGCCCCCTGATTTGGGTGATTTGGTGCCTCCCCTCTCCGATTCGGAGACCTTTTGTCCCTCGAACTGTGGCCACACGCGGGCCACCAATTCTGAAGTTTCTTCTTCTTTTTCGGACTCATCCCTTAACTGATGGAGTGAGTCCGATGGGAGCTCTCGGGCACTGATACTTTCAGTGAATTTGCGCACCAGCCTCCTTCTCGATTTCTTCTTCTCGAAGCTCGGAGCCCATTTTCTTTTCTTCTCTTTATCCTGCCTCGAAGAAGATGGTTCGGGGAGGATATCTTCATCACCAGATGGGGGCCTCATTGTAACATCCTTGGGAAGACCTGCAAAGAAAAGAAAAAGAAGTAAAGGCTCGGCAGTACTGAGGAAACATAAGTGGTGTTCAGTCGAGAGAGGAATCTTACCGTGAGAACGGGGCTCCCACCGGTCCTTTGAAAGTTCATTCCATGCGCACTCAGAATATGGTTTCTGGGACACAATTTCCTAGACCCACTCCTTGAGTCGAGGAACTGCATCTGACATCCGAGCGACAGCTGCACCACTATGAAAAATTGGTGAGAAGGGAAGAAAAAGAAAAAGTGATAAATGAAATCTTGAAGGCAAGGTTATACTTACGTTCCATGTTCCATTTCTCGAAAAATGGCATATCCTCGGCCGAGATTAAATCTGAGGTCTTCACTCAAATGAATCGTCCTAACCAGCTTCGGTCCCGATCCTCGTCGATGCTCGAAAATGGAGCCTTACTAGCCCGACGGGCAAGTTTTATTAATCCCCCTCGATAGAGTCGGGGACTGTACAGACGTATGAGATGATCGATGGTGAAAGGACATCTTTAAATTTTGTTTATGAAGAAGCGGAGGAGAAGTACTATCCTCTAGAAAGAGGGATGAATTTGACCTAGGGTCACCTCATACCTCTTACAAAAGGCGACGATGACCGGATCCATGGGGTCCAACGTGAAGGGATAAGTGTAAATACTTAAAAACACCTACACATGGGTAGTAATCGCTTCCTCGGGCGAAGGAACCACCACGTGCTTATCAGCCCAGTTGCAGTCTTCCTTGACCTTGGAGAGGAAGCTGTCGGTGACCGAGCATATATATCTCGAGACCGGTTCACACCGACCCAGTACCGAGGAAGTTTTCTCGACCTTGAAATTGGCACTGGCTGGGAACCCCGTAGGAACGAACATCTTCAGAGGAGGTTCTGATGTCGGTTCCTCAGTAGTAGCAGATGAAACGTTTTCCTCTACAGCCGGTCGCAAGGCAGAGGGAGTTTCTTTTTGGGGAACGAACTTTGAAGTCTTCGCCATTTCTTTGATAGGTGAAGGAAAGAGAGGAAATTTAAAGATTAAGTTTTATGGTAAAAACAAATATGAAGTTCTTGTGAAAAGATTTCAGAATAGCCAAAGATTTAATACTGGAAAAGTGTTGAAATTTCTAAGAGACACGAGTAGAGAAGATTTGGATGTAAAAAGTTTGAATGAATGAAGAAGGGGATATTTATAGTTTCCAAATGACGGTTCAAAGTCATAAGTGGCCGACCAGCGGCTGACGAGCATTTAATGCCATGAAGATGTGACTGACGAGACGTTTCGTTCAATTTGTCGTTTCTGACGAGGAACACCGAGGAGAAATATCGGAGGCTCTTATCATTTCTCGTCGATTATTCTCCGAAAAATGAGGGGACTATTTGTATACGGTCAAAGTCGAGCTCGACTTCAACTTGGTGCATTAGGTTTGGAACATGGTGACCACGGACTGAAGATCAACCTCGAGTTTCACCGAGTTAGAACCCGAGGTCGGAAAACTTGCCTTCGAGGAAAATTGAGTCCGGTGTCGACCTTAACCTTGAACGAGCTCGAGGATAAATAACAGAAGACCGAAATATCCGCGACCGGACGGATATTACGGCGAGAATTTCGGCACGTATCAGTAAGGAACTGGTAATCAGCAAATCAAGAGATTTTTAACTTTTATAGAAATGTACCTAGAATATGACTCTTTTACTATATAAAGGGGGTCTGATAATTCATTCAACACATTGTAACACGCATCACAAAGTAATATATTATTATTTCTAGTTCTTATTATCTTGTCATTTTGTTTCCGGCGTCGATAAAAGCAGTTCTAACTCGAGCGTGACTAACCTTCAAGGCTAAGATTGTTCAATTCGTGTGATTTGTATTTATTTATTTATTCATTGCTTAATTCAACATTAATCTGATTTCTCGTTTTGTATCAAGTTAGATCACGTATCCTTAAAACCACGTACAAATTCAATAGTTATCCAATTTTGAGGGTAAATAATGTATTCAAACAGCATCAAATCACGATGTCTTTTAATACATGCTGAAATGTACTTATCTTCATGGAATACATAACTTTCAATACAACAGAACTTTAATGTATATATCTTGGTTTTTGCGACCTTCATGTTGTTTTATTTTGCTCATGTAAGGTAATTTTCACCATAAAGCTATCATGGAGGATAAAAGCGAACCACAAAATAGATGAGTTCTCATGGAGTTCTCTTCAGGAAGCTGGGCATATTTGTGCTTATTAGCATATTAGTTATACTTTGGGCGTTTATATCGTAAAACATTATGGGTATTATCACTTTTAGCCCGACCCAGAAACTATTTACATTCGATAGTCGAAAAGTGTATAAAATTTATATATATATATATATATATATTCTGCTATTATTTTAAGAGCGGCTATACAGTATCATTTTTCCAAAATTATATTTCTTTGGTAGAAACAATTATTTTTGACTAAATGTGGGGATTAATGCCTATACCTTTATTTTACTTATCTATGCCAATTTTTTTGTATTTTTTATTTTTCTTTCATTAAAATAATAATTTTAGTATTTAATTTGTAAGAGAATTCTTTATGACCGCGCGAAGCGCGAGCAAGTACACTAGTTAAGTTATAAAATCTCACAAACAAATATTACTCTTTTAAAAGAGAATACACAACCTTTTTTAAAAAACAATGATCTTTCAAACAAACTTGAACATTTTCATAAATTTCACTTAGCATCTTTAACCAATAACTAAATAGAATATAAACATGTCTTCCCCCAACCTAGCCAAAGTTTAAGGATCCACCTTAGGTGGATTTTAAAGGATGCCTAATACCTTCGCCATAGAATAACTAGAACCCTTACTCAAATCTCACCGGTTAGCAAACCATTAGTATAATAACTTTCATAGACTTATAAGTACCCTAGTATACCTTAAATATTAGGTGGCGACTCTCTTTTATCAACTTCAGAAGAACTATTAGTTGTATTTAGTTTTGACCTGTGCAAAATAGGGTGCAACAGCGATGAACATCGAACACCAGAACACAGCTGATCCAAAACAAGGGAAAATGGTTTGAAACCACCCTGAAACACACCTGAGGCCCCCGGGACCGCGTCCAATCAAACCAACCAATCCCAAAATATAATTGTCACGGCCTAAAATCCACCTAGTCGCTATGGCACCTAACCCAACCCGCTAGGTAAGCCAAATAATAACCAACATAATCTAATAATAATGATAAGAGTCAAGAAGTGAAATAACTGAATTTATTCAATTGCCCAAGGATCGGTAGTATAAGTTATGAGCCACTAAGACTTAGATTTACAAAGCTGGTATGAATACAACCTCTGTTTGGAATGTACATAAAGAGATTACAAGTCTAAAGCTACCAAGGACAAGTGGCAGCTATATCCGGAAAGTAGGTACATCTTCAATGACGGCTCCCGCCATGGATAACAACACCAGCTCCGAGATCTGTACGCAAGGTGCAGAAGTGTAGTATGAGTACAATCGACCTCATATACTCAATAAGTAACAAACCTAACATGTCAAGTCATCAAATGTCATATTACAGTCTAGCATGAGGAAAATATATCTATATGCCTACATGTCAAATATACATGTAAAATCATCAAATGCCATATTACCATATAGCACGAGAAAAATACATCTCTATGCCTCATGTCAAATATACATGTAAAATCATCAAATGTCATATTACCGTCTAGCGTGAGGAAGATACATTTCTATGCCTGCATGTCAAATATACATGTCAAATTATCAAATGTCATATTACCTTCTAACGTGAGGAAGATACATCTTTATGCCTACATGTCAAATACACATGTCAAGTTAATGATTTCATAGTGATGTAATCAAGTACACTCACGATTAGCACACTCAAGGTGCCTGGCGCAAATGCCCCACTTCACCACACTCACAATCACTCAGCAATATACGGTTGCTTGGTATCATTGCCCCTCACCAAAGCACGTGTATATATCATTGTGTCTGCGCTCACTGCTAGCATGTCAGTCTCCGGAGGGGTGGATCCTGCCCAAGCGCTAATCAAAAGCCAATATGGCATGTTGCGACGAGCAACCCGATCCAAATAACAATCTGTTGCGGCGTGTAACCCTATCTAACATAACTCACAACATGGCTCTATAGCCAACATAAGTCATCAATCAGCTCAAGTCTCAATGGCTCACATCTCATAGAAATATAATCCAATTATACAACTCGGAGTATCACAATGTGCCACAAATTCAACTCGAACTCGTATCACGTACAAGGATACCAATAATGAGTGAGACAGTATATCAAAAGTGCACAGAGTCAGAGATATAACTATCGTGGCTGAACAAAATGACTACGGCTAAGGCAAATAGCTCAACATGGTGACATAGCCCTATCATGTCTCAAACAATAAAGCAGATAGCCTAGACATAATTTCTAGCATGAATAATTACTTACGTAGTCATACAAATGGAGAAATCATGATATCAAAGGAGCATGATAGCAAAACAAGGCACATAACAACCTAAGAACTACCCAGATCATGAATACCTCGGTACCAGCACACACGCCATCACTTAGCATGTGCATCACCCCCAACACATATCCAATATCATAGTTTTCAGGGATAAATACCTTCAAATCCAAGTTTAGATATGTTACTTACCTCGAACAAGTCAAATCAAATACCGAGAAAGCAAACAATACTTTAGAAATGCCATCCCACGTGAATCAACCTTCAAACGGCTCGAAACTAACCAAAAGCAACTCAAAAACATCAAATAATGTTGTAGGAAACAAACCCAAGCGATAAAGGTCGAATCTTTAATCAAACACTCAAAGTCAACCAAAATGTCAAATCGGGCCCGCACCTTGGAACTTGACAAAACCCAGAAATTCCGACAATCCATTCGAATACGAGTCCAACCATACTAATTTTACTCAAATCCGACTCCGAATCGATGTTCAAAACCCAGTTATTCACTTAGAAAAGTTTAGACAAAACCCCCCAATTTCTCTTTTAGATTCATCAAATTAAATGCCAAAATCAAAGATGGAATCATGTAAAATAATTAAAACCGAGGCTAAAATACCTACCCCAATCCATGTTATGAAAATCCTCTGCGAAATTGCCCAAATCCGAGCTCCAAATCTCGAAATATGATAAAATGAACAAACCCTGAATTAAACACAATCTGCCAGTGAATTCGCTTTTGCATCCACTTAGTCGTATCTGCGACAGCCGCTTATGCGGTTCAAATCCCACATTAGCGAGTACTCCCTACAAGCTGCGTCCTCGCTTCTGCGATCTTCTGCCCCAGCTTCTCCTTTCGCTTTTGCGCTTCATCAACCACATCTGCGGCTCCGTACATGCGTCCAAGATTTCGCAGGTGCGACCACACCAAATCCCTACCAAAAACCTGCATAACCAATATGATCCAAAATTGTCCGAAACCCATCTGAAACTCACATAAACCCCTCGGGACCCCGTCCGAACATACCAACAAGTCCCAAAATATGACACATACCTAATCAAGGCTTTAAATCGCACATGATAACATCAAAACGAAGAATTGCACCTCAATTCAAGCTTAATGAACTATTTCAGTTTGCTAAATTCCAAACTTACGTCGAACACGTCTAAACAACTCGGAATCACTTCGAATTTTGCACACAAGTTCCAAATGCAAAAACAATCATATTTCCACTTCCGCAACAACAATACGAACCCGATAACTTTGAAGTCAACATCCGGTCAAACCTATGAACTTCCCAAACGTGCAAATTGCTAACTTTTGTTAATTAGTATGCAAATGCTCAAAACGACCGGTCGGGGCATTACATTCTCCCCTACTTAAACATATATTTGTCCTCGAACTTGCCAAGAGTCGTTCCAAAGCAATCAAATCACTGTATAAACTCACCATGCGCATAACCACAGGTGATCCCACGTCACCCAAATCCATATAAGCCTGACAACACAACCTAACTGAAGACCTTTACTTCAACCTTAGTCCATAAACCTTAGAACCCAAATCCCCAACATTCAGAACTCAATTTAAGACCCCATTCTCGTATCTATACACTGTGTAAGTCTAAACAAGTTGTATCAAGTCATAACCATAACCCAAGATACAATCATATGATATACCGCATAACTCAGATACCCATAGCAATAAGTTTCAACCACAATAACTACTCACTAACAAACCCGGCACCGGTAACAATCCTCGTATCAAGTAAAACCTTGTTCTGAACATGTACACTGTTAATGATGATGAAACATGCAGAAACTCATAACCACTCATCAGATCAGCAAGTCGTCGATCTTCCTCTCCCGATAAGAATCATTGCTAAATAATAAGCTAACTTCTGATATTATTCTTCCAAACATACCTTAACCTAATCCGATAGTACTAATTTTAGGTCCAAGAATCTCACCTCATCTAGTACAAGCTACTCGACCGACATGCCACACCAATGCTACCTAAAGCTACATACCATGCAATCCGTGCATCAAATAAGCAAAAACTCGAATGCTCCCAATAATGGAAAGAGAATCAAATGAGAGAACTGTTCTGCAAGTTTGACCGATATCACCACAAGGCGCAATGCCATGAACCCATCTCAAAAGGACAAACAAAACACATGGAATAAGCACAAAGGGTCAAATCCTAACATAACTTCAATGCAATGCGTGACCCAATCCAAACACCGGTCCACATGGAATACCTTGAGCCATTATGCTCATAATCAACAACCATATGCATATCAACAACAAATACGTGAAGTGGAAGATCATAACCATGATGGAATTGATAGCACAATATACCACAAACAGGAAGACCATAACCAAAGTGCAACCAACCATTCAACATCCCAAGAATCATCTTGCTCGAATTTTGCTACAAGAAACAAACAGAACCGCATCATGCATGTAAATAGTCAACAGTCTTACACCCCATCGTAGCATAGGAGAGTAACACACTAAACATATCAGACACGAATAAGATCAACTCTAACTGATGACACGCTCCTTAACAGTAGTTGTTCAGAGTAAATAAATCTGACCCGATGTAGAATACACATTCTCATTAGGCCTACCAGTGGCCTCCAAATCGATTATGATCCTCCTGAAATAGGTAGATAAACTTCCCAAAGATCCACTGAAACCTATCCATAACACATACCATCAGCTATCTAATTTTGGTCATATCTTCATAGTGCACAACCAAGGAATAGTCCACCTTTGAGACTCCTAGCCGCCAAATCACAAGAACACACAAATCTCTATATGCGATCCCGACTCCACCACCCAAATAATTGACACATCTCTCAAGCACAATCATCTCACGAGAAATACTTCCTTAATTCTTCCATGCCACTTAGAAAAATCTGAACATCAGTAGTCGACCAACCAGGCGATTATCGTAATACCAGTCAAGTATCCGCAAGTCAAAACATTGTGCGCCTTCTAAAATGCGCACCCTTCTTAGGTGATACCAGATAGTGCCAGCATATTTCTAAACGTCTGAAACCTTCTATGCCTTCTAGAACTCATGACCTTCCCTTCAAAACTGAATCGCAATTTTGTACATGCAAATCTCAATCCTACACGCCACACTACATCTATCATGCCATCATAGAAAAATACGAGAACCCCATTATCAACCCCGAATCACAAACATGATACACATTCCGTCAGCCATAAACTTTTCACTTGACTCACATCCAAGAAAAAATCACAACACGCAACATACTCCTCATGCCAATAGAAGACATCCATCTCAAGCAGTGGTAGAAAATTTTGAGAATTCTTCGAAACCCATTAGCACAATACCAGGCCATCAAAACTGAATCTCTCTAACTCAACCAAGTCACGCAGGTCGCCAAACCCAAGAGTTTTGTCACAAAACACCGATAAAGCCTCACCACATCATAAGAACCAAATGAACCGATCATATCCATTACCATGCTGATCCAACTTATTACCAAGATGTACTATTTCTCTGAGTTCCTTCCAAATTGCCTTCAAGTTAACACTTCTCCTTGCCAGTACAACATGATCCTTACCCAAAGCTCACTACAAGAATCCTAGCATGAAACCACATCGTCTTAAGGCCCACAAGCTGTTGTATACCCTCTTAAGCCCCCAATAGTACCATAACCGAAAGGCCCACTCTGAAGAGACCTTCTGTGAATTTGAAGATGTTTCCTTTTAAACTCTATAATATTGAAATATAGAATCCATAACGATATAGAAATACCGCAAGTCTTGACACTACCCAATATAAATATCAAATCTTATCCATATACAAAACAATCCGGGAAAAATCCTCAAATACCACATATAAATCTAGGACTCACTAGAACCTTCTCGAGAGTCATCCACTCTGCTCTAATCTTAATTGCACCACTCAAATGAGCCAAACAACATGTGCTCCATTAGCACACTAACACCCAAAGAAGTAACCCCACCTTAATGCAACTGAGTGACTCCCGTTTCTTAGCACATTACATCTGTCACGAATAACAAACCTGAAAGTACAAGAGGGGGGGTGAATTGTGGATTATTAAAAACTTAGTTGACTAAGATTTGGTTTAGTCGACTAGCTTTCGTATAGTACATAGATAAGATAGAGATGAATGCAATGAATTCAAAAGCAACACAAGACACAAGAGTTTTTATACTAGTTCAGTACCGATGTGGTACTTACGTCCAGTTTCCCTTGGGTCACAAGGGTTCTTTTAAATCTTGATAACGAATTACAACACTGATGGTTTTGGCTCGTTCACTATCAACGATGTTTAGCAACAATGATTTCTGGATGTTGACACAACTCTCTTTTGTGTTCTAACTCCTTCTATCTTTTATGACACTTATAGACTCAAGAATACAGTGTTTGTACTTAGATTTAGAGAGACTTAGAAGAGAGTGTTTGTAGATACGCCCTTCACTCCTTGAGTTCGCCAGTGACCTAATAGGCAAGTATTGTTGTGTGTTTGTGTCTGATTCCAGCAAGGTGTCTTTGATTCTTTCAAGAGAGATGAGTGTTGGATTAGAGCAAGGTGTCTCTGATTTCCTTAAGAGAGATGGGCTAAATTTTTTAAATCATGGAGTGCTTTGTTCCATGTCATTTCCATGCCGAGATGTTTCATACTTTCTTGAAGAGATGATCGCATCTCAAATGGTTTTCAGTTCGTGGGATAGATTTAATTAATCCAGGGAGTGCTTGATAGTAAGAGGCACCACTTCCAATTGTCTTCCCTATGATGTATTTCCTACCCAACGTGTCTCCCATTTCTTTTGTCTTTTCTTCTTGATCTTTGTTTGAATTGAGTTTCTGCTTCCCTTTCTTTTTGTTCGAAGGGCCGGATGCTTTCATCTCTACAGTTAGAGTAGATGTGTATTAGTTTTGTACACATGTATTAGTTTTGTACACTTGTCATAATTGAAACTTAGATATAACAATCTCCCTCTTTTTGATGATGACAATACAGAGAGAGTAAACAAAGTAAACAGAGTATACTTCCCTTAGAGTTGTTGTGCTTATTACTCCTCCCCATGAGTTGTTGATTTATTTCTCCATAAATGTTCTCCCCCTGAGTTGTTGATTTACATCTCCATACATGTTCTCCCCCTTTGACATCAATCAAAAAAAGAAGGTGCAAGCCTAGTATATAACAATATTCATTCAGATAATATGCACATTAGATAGGAAAATAATATACAGATAATATGCATACTAGTTAGGGCAGCATAAGTAATGCCTTCAGCAGAGGCATAGAGTGATGGTTTATACATACAGATGCAAAAATAAGTCTTTCAAACAAAATCAAGCACAAGAGATTATTTTTAACATACACAAATATGCTTAATTTCTCCTTACGAAGTATTTGAGGATATTGATCACTTTGGTGCAGAAGGATTCATAGGAGGTTTCAACATCTTTGATGAGTTTGTCTATTTTTTCTGACATGGAGTTGAATGCCCTGGATCCTTGGCTCCGTGTGGCTCCCATATCTATCCTAAGCTTGGTCACATTTGTACCTGTTTCCTTGGTGACTTCTCTGATTTTGTTAACCTGCTCTTTCATCTCAACAAGCATGAGTTTTACACCATCTACATATTGCTGAATCTGCTAAAGGTTTTGAGAAGTAGTTGACTGAGACTCTGGTGGTTCAGTGGGAGCTTCAATCTATACTGGTACACTCTCAACTTTGGCGCGCTTAACCCATCCATCATCACTTAAAGTGTAACCCATCATAGAGAAGGTTGTTGTATCATAGGTACTGGTAATGTGCTTGGGTGTGAAAAGTGTCAAGTCAACCTTCATAACTCCAAGAATATATGAAATAAGTAGGCCATAGGGTAGACAAGCAGTAGAATAGGATATATCCCTGATACTCTCGACCATGTAATGACGAATCCATACAAACCAGTTGAGTCTTTTGTTGTTCACAAGACAGTAAAGAACAAAGATATCTCTGGTGGATAAGGTGCTAAGGGACCAAGTTCTAGGAAGTAGAGTGGTGGCTATCATGTGGGCCAAAGCCCGGTGTTCAAATTTAGATTTTTGGGACCAATGTCGGGAGGATTATCAGACAGGAAGGCTTTTGATTCTTCTAAGAAAACTTCAAAGTCTTTTGGCCAAGAATTTTGCACAAAAAACTCATACCCACTAAACTTAGCAGAAAAAATCTTCTCAAATTGATAAGAGTCGAGAACAATTCGAGTGCCTAAAACCATGGATTTCAAGTCATCTTTATCATTCACAAATAAATTTGCATAGAACATTCTCACATGCGCTTCATATACAGAGTTCTCAATAGTATCGAATAGAGAGAAAAGACGTTGAAAATAGAAAATAGCAATCACATCACAGTGCAGATTTTTCATAAGAGAGAGACTTACAGTGCGTCCATAAGCCATAGATTTTGACTTATAGGACTCAAACCTTGATTTCTCATTTGGTCCATAGAATATTAATTTGTCCTCTGGCCCAAATTCAGTACTCTCCACTTTCCCTTTCTTGCATGCAGATGTTTTGGGGGTTTGCTCCATGGGCCTTTTTCCTGCCTTTTTCTGGCTAATGGGAAGGTCCTCAGACGAATTATTGCTTTCATTATCGATTTTGAGAGGGTCCGAGTCGATAGATGATTTCAAATATACAGTTTCTTCAGGGTTGAGAGTTTTTCGAAAACTTCTGCTTCGTCTGGTCGCAGTGGAAGATGAGAGGTTTCTTTTCACCATGGTGAGGGTTTCTTTGGAGAGGATGAAAAGTGAGAGGGAGTAGGAGGATTCTTATCTAGACTTTGGAGGGCTGAAGAGTTGCATTGGTTGAAGGAGAGGACGGATTCAGAAGGAAGTGACTCTTCTGAGGGGATGTTTCGGCGGTACTGATGGAGGTGTAATAATTACACTTATGTCAAAGTAAAATTAACACTTATAAGAGGAAATTAAAATGTTTTAATCATATATAAAATAATTTTTTTATAAAGCACACATGATTCCAATCTTTTTCCGCAATAGACAAAATATTTCTTCTAAAAGAGATTTTGTAAAAATATCAGCAAGTTGAGATTCAGTACTAATGAATTCTAATGCAATATCACCTTTAGAACATAATCATGAATAAAATGATGTTTGATTTCTATATGCTTTGCTCTGGAGTGATGCACAGAATTTTTTGCCAAACAGATAGCACTAGTATTATCACAGAATATGAAAGTTGTGGTAAGAGATAAATCATAGTCGAGAAGTTGATGCATGATCCAAAGAACTTGTGTACAGCAACTTCCAACAGCTAAATATTTTGCTTCAGTTGTTGATAAGGCAACACAATTTTATTTCTTGCTATGCCAGGAAACTAGTGATTTTCTCAACAGTTGGCATGTGCCGCTAGTACTTTTCCTGATGATCTTGTCACCTGCAAAATCTGCATCTGAAAAACCTTTCAAGACAAAATTTTTAGAGTAAGCATACCATAATCCTAATTCAGAGGTCCCAATAAGATATCTAATAATGCATTTAACAACAGTAAGATGAGATTTCTTTGGAGCCAATTGAATCCTTGCACCTTTACACACACTAAACCTTATATCTAGTCGACTAAAAGTGAGATATAATAAGGATCCAATTATTCCTCTGTACATAGTTTCATCAATACTTTTTCCATGGTAATCTTCGTCAAGCATAGTTGTTGGACTCATTGGAGTCCCAATGGGCTTAGCATTCTCCATGCTAAACTTTTTTATAAGTTCTTTGATGTACTTGGTTTGACAGATAAAGATCCCTTTGAGAGACTGTTTGATTTGTAGTCCAAGAAAGTAAGTTAGCTCTCCCATCATGCACATTTTGAATTATCCTTTCATAGAAGGAGCAAATTCTTCGCATAAAACAGAGTTAGGACATCCAAAAATAATATCGTCAACATAAATTTAAGGAATAAGATTACCTGAATTTGAGTGCTTAATAAACAGAGTTGTATCGATATTACCTCGTTTGAAGCCTTGATTTAGAAGGAATGAGCTTAATCTTTCGTACCAGGCTCGGGGAGCTTGCTTGAGTCAGTATAGATCTTTTGCCAGCTTATATACATGATCTGGGAGAGTATCATTTACAAAACCAGGAGGTTGCTTTACATAGACTTCTTCAGAGATGTATCCATTTAGAAAAGCGCTTTTTACATCCATTTGGAATAGTTTGAATCCTTTATGAGCAGCAAAGCCAAGTAATATTTGAATAGATTCCAGTCTTGCTACTGGTGCGAATGTTTCATCGTAGTCGATTTCCTCTTGCTGAGAGTAACCTTGCGCAACAAGCCATGCTTTATTTCGCATCACTAGTCCGGATTCATTTAGCTTATTTCTGTAAACCCATTTTGTTCCTACAATGGAAGC
>AWOL01S0026402.1:50516-94703 GCA_000715115.1 Nicotiana otophora | reverse complement strand
TCGATATACTCGATATACATATATATATATATATATATATATATATAAGTTTATATATATACTGTACTATAAAATATATATACATCTTAAGATATATATATACACACACTATACTATATATACATAGTATATAAGTCATATTCGATAGTATACATCTTAAGATATACTATATATACTTCTTAAGATATATATATATATACACACACTATACTATATATACATACTATATAAGTCATATTCGATAGTATACATCTTAAGATATATATAATATATATAGTAAGATGTATATATATATTAGTATAGTATAGTATATACTATATATACAACTTAAGATATATAAGCTATATTGAACTTGCACTTTCACTCTTTGTTAATTTTACACTTCAATAAGAATATGAAACATAAGTTAGCAAATGAAAAGTAATACTCTAATCATTTTTCAATGTATAATTTTTCATTTACCAACTAAAAACTGAAAAGTAAAAATCAAAAAATATTTTCCACGGAAAAAAAATTTCCTAGTGAATGGTCGCATCAACTATTCATTAAAAGTGGAAACGTTGTTGCCAAGCCGTGTAACACTTCTAGTATGAACAATCTACTCTAAATGCCAATCAAACCTAAATTTATTATCATTCTTTATTTATCTTTAAAATAATTATAAAATATACCCACCTCACTCAAACTTATTACCCGGTCGTCCACCATAACTCTAGTCCTTCGGTCACAAGAGACTCCTAAAGCTAAACGGACAAACTTTCCTAGTTGTTCTTTGGTTAATCAACCAAAAACAAAGTAACTTTCTTTAAATTCTAATTTTTTTTGCAAGATTGTTAATTCTGAAAATAGCTAAACTTTTTCTTTATTTCTCTCCCTCTTTCTTTTGGTTTCAATTTTAAATTCAGTATTGAATTAGCTAATAATTTATTTAGTATTTGGATTAGCTGAGCACATAATTCAATTATGGCAAAATTTCAAACTAAAAAAAAAAAGAATGTAAACTCCATATGCATTAGTTTAAAATTTTAGATATGAATTTTCATGTGGGTTTTGAAGTGTTTATTGTTAGAATTTAGTGGGTATTATTTTATGATGTGTAGATTGTGGTGTTAATGATGATTTTCGAAGATTTAATTGTGACAAACATTAATCTGCCATTGGAGGACCTTGAAGCTTGAAACTCATAAATTGGGTTTGTTGAGTTTGTGGTTATTTTGATCCGATTCTGACCAGGTATGTTCGAAATATTAATTGGAGGATGTGGCTATATTTTGAGTCAATTTGATAGAGATTTTAGAGTAGATTTTTAAATTTTGGGTTGAAATTGAGTTGAACTAGCAAAGAAGGCAGATTTGTACTGTATACCAAATGCTATATTGTATACTGTATTGGTATACAATAATTAATTCAAGAGTATATAATTAACTACAATAGTATACTACTAATTGTTTTTGAAGGAATGAACCAATCCTCTATATACCAGAATAACATATTATATATCATTTTGGTTAATTCAATAGTGTATAATTTATTGCGTTGAACTGGCAAAGAAGAATTTGTATTGTATGCCAAAATGATATACTATATACCATTTTGGTATACAGTTCATTCCAATGATATACTATTATAGTATACTATATAATGTACCTCTTACAATTAGGTCCTTTAAGAATTTTTTGAAATTTTTATTGACAACTGATATTATTTCAGTCTAATAATTTAATTAAAAAATCTTTTTTAAACTCTTTGCGTATAATTGTATACCTTGTTGGTATAGTTATATACTATACTGGTATCATATGTTAGTTGGAACATTTTTTGGTTGTATTAGCTACATTTAATTGGTACACTATTTGATTTTTCTTTAGTAATAGTATAATAGTACAATATCTTGAATTGTTTTAATTTTCCTTTATGCATGTGTATTATGTAATCATTTTGATTTTTTTTTCTTTATGCATTTGTTTTATATAATAATATTATAGTACAATATCTTGAAATACATTATTATATTAATATGGGTACACTATTTTTTATTTTTTCTCGTTATGCATATGTATTATGTAATAGTAGTATAGTCATATATAGTTGCCTGAAATTAATTAGTAGAACTGTATACCCTATTGGTATAATTATATGTCATATTGGTGTCATATAGTACTTGAAATATTGTTTGGTTGTTTTAGCTGCATTTTAAGTGAATTCTATTATGAAATAATTTATATGATCATGTTTTGCTGTGTTGGATTTTCTTGTACCTATGGACATAGATTTTGTATATTATGTAATACTTTTTATATTTATATGCATTTGTTGGAATGGCCCCGTATAACTATACACCCTATTACTATAGCTATATACAATATTGGTATCATATGCTAGTTGAATCATTTTTTGTTGTATTAGTTGCATTAATTGGTATACTATTTGATTTTCTTTTAATAATAGTAATATAGTACAATATCTTGAAATACTTTATTATATTAATATGTGGTACACTATTTATTTTTATTTTTCTCTTTATGCATGTGTGTTATATAATAGTACTATAGTCATATAGTTGCCGAGAATGAACTTGTAAAATGGTATACCGTGTTGGTATAGTTATATGCCATATTGGTATCATATGGTAGTTTGAACTTTTTTTAGTTGTTTTAGCTGCATTTTTAAGTGAATTATATTATGAAATTATTTATATGAACATGATTTGCAGTGCTGGAATTTTTTTGTGCCGATGGACATAGATTATGTGTATTATGTAATAGTTTTTATAGTTATAGGCAATTGTTGGAACAACCCCATACAACTATATACCCTATTAGTATACGGAATGAGCAAGTTGCTTTGCGAATATTTAGCTTGCAATGCGAGCATGTAATTTTCTCATACTTTTATTGCATCATTTAATATCTGGGTACAGTAGTATAGTCGCAGATAGTTGTAGCAATATTCTAGAGCAATCATATACTCTGTTGGTATACATATATACCATATTGGTATCATATGGTACTAGAAGTCTTTTTTGCTACTTATATTTTTATTGTATTTTTTAATATTTTATATCATTTCTATTCTAACTGGTATATATGGAGATTTGGTGGCCGTAGATTATGTTTTCTTACTCCATAACTGGTTGTGTTACTGCTAATGGTAGAATGTGTACTGATATTTATAGGAAAAGAGATCAAGATTTGCATGGCAATCACGTAGAATTAGAAAAGGAATAAGAAATAAAAAAAAATAAAAAAAGAAAAAAATTAAAGAAGGAATCAAATTTGAGTGTGAAATAAGTTATGGTAAAAATAACAATAACATGATTTGGGCAAAAATAAATGAATAAAAGAGAAAAAAGAAGAAGAAGAAAACGATAAAAAAGAAAAGAAGAAAACAAGCATAGAAATAAAAAAGAATTGGAGAAAAAGGAGAAAATTTCACACAAAAATTACTATGGGCAGGAAATGTAATTAGTTTGATAGGTAAAAAAATAAATGGGTAGGTAAGGGTAAATAGTTTTATTTTTGTGAGTAACTGTGTCATTCACCCTTCTAGTATTTGCCCACTGTCCGGATATTTGGGCCTTATATGCAAACAATTTGGGTTTATGATGTTGTTGGATATTTTTGAGGTATTATTATTTTTAGTCAATGTCAGAAATTATTAATATTCATTAGCCAAAAAAATATAAACATACAGAATATATATATATACAAAAAAAAATATATTTTTTTCGGCTATTATTTTTAGAGCGGCTATACAGTGTCATTTTCTTGCTTATTGTTTCAGTTTAGCTGCCTTGTCAGTATTGTGAATGTCTTTAGTTTTTCAATTGATTTTGTGACACGTAACTCCTTATTGACAAATCAAGTCGGAGATAATCATTAATCAAAGAGGTCGCAAAACAGGAAAATTCGGGAAGAGCTAAATAGGATGGATACCAAGTTGAAATATTCCAAGAACAGAAATTGAAGAAACAGATGAACTTTCTTTTATATCCTTATACTTACTTTTAATTAGCACTATGGTTTTCAATCCCTATATATGTTGCCATCTACAAGACGAGGTGTATCTAGTGTCAATTAGAATCAATTAAGATTTTTTTTAGTCACTTGATTTTTTTTTAACTATTATTTAAAAAATTACATCATTTATTGTTTATTTTATAAAGAACACTTTTTTTTCATTATTAGCATATTACAAAAATTAAGCCCAACATTCATCTTATTCACTTCATTTTTTAAAATCTGATGCATATGTGAATGCCACCTAAATTCAAGATGTATTGATTTATACGTTTTTTATACTTTGTATATCAAGTATCACTTTAATTCAATATATATTTTTATGTATATAATTTTTATATATTTATTTGTGAAGTGTCATCTTATTTTAAGATGTATTTTTAATGTATATTTCAAATATATTTTATATGTCAAGTGCCATTTTAATTCAGGATGTATTATTTATATATATGTTTTTTGTATATTTATATGCCATCTTAATTAAATTTAAGATAGAATTTTTTTATGTATATTTCACATGTCTAAGTGTCATCTTAATTGAAGATGTATTTTTTATGTATATTTTATATGTGTTAATTCAATATATATTTTTTATATATACGTTTTGTATATATTAACGTATTTTATTATCGAAGTAAGATTTTTATGTTAAGAAAAAAAGAAAGAAAGAAGATAAAAACTTTAGAAAGATAATTAAAAAAAATCGAATAGAACAAATTTAGAAAATATATTGACTTCAGCAGAAAATAAAATTAAGAAGATGAAGAAAAAGAAGGAAAGCTAATAGATAAAGAGAAAAAAGACATCATTTTTGTATAAAGAATTATTGACTTTTCATTCAAATTGCTTATGTTTAGAGATTAATAATTAATATTCCTATTTTAATGAAACTGTGTGCTACTAATATAAATATTTTCCTGCCACAACTGTAATATTGGATTTCATGCTACAAATTTATTATATTTCTTTTAAATTGTAACAGTTATGTAAAGTTCCCTAGAATTAATCAAGACTTAAGCCCAAATAGAAATTTCTAATGCTCCTAATGATCATTAGAATAATGAGGTGACTTTGTATGGGCAAGGCCCTTGAACATGACAGATGGTTCATGCATTATGCATTAGTACTTTTATTTTATTATTTGGGATCTAAAATTTACTAATTTGACTAATTATGTCAAAGGAAAGCACTCCTTATAGGAGTTTGTATATTCTCAATATTCAAACTTGAGATTTTTAATTAAGAGCAAAGGAATCTCCATGCCTGCTCATTAATAGTATAATGCATGCTATTGATTGCTATGCACAACCATATGAATAAAGGCGTATATAACTCTACAAGTTCAAACTTGATATATATATATATATAGATCACCAAAATTTCGATAAATATTACTCTAGTGTGACCTCTTCCAGAGACTCCCTAAGGTGTCGTGTCATATCCACTCCTGCCTAACTGACAAATCTCATTTTCATTTTCTTTCTTCAATTTGTCCTCACATCACATGGCAAATGGAGAAAATGGCGTCAGTGCTATTAGTATTGAGCAGTAGATCAGAATTCAGACACCACCAGCTATGAACATAACTAACTTGTAGGTCCGTAGTATTTTTGCACCATTTCACGGACCAGAAGACAAAGTGAGGCCACTGGCCACCGCCACTACTTACTTCTTCTTCAGACATAAGACAAATTTCATTTAATGTTGCATTCCTCCTAACCGTCAAATTTTATGGCCCCTCACCCTACACTTTGGACTGGCAAACTAGAAAACCGAACCGATATACTCGAAATATGTCTAACGCCAGTGGTAACAATTATATATCGCACTATCTACACTTATCAAAGTGTAATTTCTTCTTTTATCTTGTTTTCACACTAGCTATTTACTTAAAAATTAAATTACGAGCAAGGTTGTTTACCGATATTTCTTAACATAGTTATTACGAGTATCTTTCTTCTATTTTCAACTGTTAAATATATAGCTTCTGGGTGGTGCTTTTCAAGGCGTTCAATCATTTGGGATCAGATTTAATAGCACAGAACACAATTTTTATACCCTCATCTCTCTGATCTTTAGTCCAACGCTGAAATTAAATGGTTCAAAATTTCTTACAAATTACATGCAAGAATAAATCAAATATGCGAATTTACTCTTCTTAAAATATATTCAGCTGGCTACAAACGAGGATAACCTTAGCTCATTCTGTCACAAAACCTACAAACACGTTACAACTGAGGCTGAGCTCCATACTCTTAAATCTTAGTTCTATCTCCAGTAGTACTGTATTTAATAGTATGTGCCTAGGGGTGGCAAAACTAGTACAAACCCATTTGACCCCTCCAACCCATGATGATGGTTTGGGCTAGAACAATTTTGAAGATGGGCTGTTTGAACTAGCCCAAGTTAACCCATCAAATATTATCAGCCCAAATGAACCCATAATGATATCAACCTTGACTCATGAAAATGCTCAATCTTAAAGTTCTACCTTGATTTATATTTTGAAAAATATTTTCTCATTTTCCAATATTTTGTTGGTTTAAATATTTGAAAAATATTTTCTTTATGAATTCGTTTCCTCCAATTGGTAAAAAATATTTTTCATATAAAGAGAAGGGAAAACATTTTCTAAAACTTTTTTTCAATCTTCCTCATCTCCACCAACCCCCACCACCCCCATCCCCACCTCACCCCTCACCCCACTCTCACCCATGCATCACCCAACCCCAAGTCCCAACCCTAACTAATTGTTATTGACAAAAATAATCATCAAACATGAAAAAAAATATGAAAATAAAGAGAAACACACTATCACAATAGAAAAAATAACAAATAAAATTTATATCAATAAAATGAAGAATGATATTGAGCTATTTTTTAGGTATCAAAATACAATAAAAGAAAGTACTCATTTTATTGAAATGAAAGAAAATACTTTTTCTTCAACATGAAAAGAAAGAATTGATTTTATGAAAAAAAAAAAATATCTTTTCCACATCATGAAAAAATAATAATTTTTTTGTTGAAACAAAAGAAAATATTTTTTCTACAACATGAAAAGAAAGTACTCATTTTGTGATTTTTCTACATCATAAAAATAAAGTATTTATTTTATTGAAATGAAAGAAAATATTTTTTCTACATCATAAAAAGAAAATATTCATTTTATTGAAATGAAAAATAAAATACTCTATCTACAACATTAGAAATAAAGTACTTTAAATAATATTTTTATTTAGGGTAAGGTGGTGATAGTGGGTGGGAGTGAGTGAAAAGTTCCAATTTTACTAATTGTTTATTATTTTAATCTTTGTTATTATTACAAGACGATGAACTATCAAATAAAATTTTAAATCTAAATTGAGGAAACAAATCACTTGGCATAAATTGATATTTATTTTAAAACATAAGATAATTTTTATATAAACTTGTTTAAAAATTGAGAATAATATAAAGATTTGGATCAATTTAGATGGGTTAGATTACAAGCAGCTCTAGAGAGAAGGTAATACGCCAGTGTAGGCACATGATCACGAGCCAATGGCGGTGGGATTGACATGTGATGAGCCAACGGTCGGTTCAGATTCAGGTGGTGACCGTTGCAGCATTTACTCCCTGTCTTTACCAATTTCAGCTGAATTCCACCAATAAAACCTTGCTTACATTTTCAAGCAAAAATGTTGCAATTAAATCATGAGGTCAAACCTTCATATTCAAGGCAAATACATTTTCTATTGATTCCCGCAAATTGGATTAAAAATAACTCTTGAATGAGGTCAAACAAATAAAAGTCTTTATTGATTTTACTTTCCGTACACACCGATAAGTACTGTAACAATGCTCAATCTCAAATAAATTTGAATCGACTATACTCAACTCATGTCATTATTAATACTAAATAAACTAAAAGAAAAAAGTTAGTTAATGTATATATATAACACTAGTAATAACAATAATAATATTTTTATTTGGGTTTCTACTCGATATTCGGTACCTGCATTGGAGCCCGATTATATTCGGATTCGCGCTGCGTAGGGCCCCATTCGGGAGGAAGCGCTCCCTACTAAGGATTTTTCCATATCCAGGGCTCAAACCCGAGACCTCTGGTTAAATGAAAAGCAACTTCATCGCGCTGCACCACATCCTTTGGTGGTAATAAAAATAATAATATTAGAAGTTCTATAACAAGACTAAAATTTATTCCCGAATAAAATATATACCTAAGAATCTTTTTCTTTTTTAATTTTTAAATCTATCTATACACTGATAGTTTAAAAACAAATTTACTATCTAATTATAGAGATTAATAACCTAAAAATAAGAGATATTACAACAATTGGACAATTGATGTCATAAAAATATCGCAAAGATTTTTCAAAATTATAAAAGGATCTAAACTTAAAATTAGTGGGTTCAAATTACTGTTCACTTACTATTAGTTTTAATACAAATACATATAAACTCTGTATAATTTCTAAAAACATTTTAATTGTATAGACAAAATTTGACAAGATATTGTAAATTGCACTAATCCCAAGTTCGCAAGTCCCAACCTATGAAAATCACCCCCTTAATGGCACCTACTCCACTTCGCTCTTCATTTTTCCTTAGGTTCTTCATCGTTTAATTATATCGTTTGAAAGGATTCCGTTGGCATCCTTATGTAAGACCAGTCAAATTGAAATTCAGTCAAATACAAAATAGTTACCTGCCTCTCAGATTAGGACCCCGAAAGCAATTGAAAATTTCATCCTTTGGAAGATTTTTCTAAGTTAATAATCCAACATCTCCTTTTTATGACATGATATAAGGAATGATTATTAGGAGCCTTTTGGCATAGGCTTCCTCTTGAAGCAAATAGATGATCACCACTTAAATTTGTGTCGTTACAAAACAAAGAGTGCCCATTTTCCCTAGGAACTAATTATGACACTTGTCAAACAAAAGATTATCGATACATTAAGAAAAAAAGGGGTTTGTAGTAAATTGTATGATTACATTTTGAATAACCTTGAGTTAACACAACAGTAATATCAAGGGGAAAAACAAAAGGACTAGAGATAATCCTTGTATTAGCAATCTAATATTCTTTGATGCCCTCTCTAAAAGAATGCCGTTATGGTGTAATTGATAATAAAGTACTCTCAATACAATAATATATGTCTAACTTGTACTTATTGGATTGCTTCAAAGTGGAAAGTGGCCCCTACTAGAGTACTACTACTATTTTTCATACTTTGGCATTAGCCGTTCCTTGGATTTTGTTCAGTTAAGCAATGAGTACCCCTTTGCTTTCCTTTCTCAAAGCTTAGTCGTTTGATAAATTACACTACTCCATTCGTTCCATTTTATATGACTATATTTTTCTTCTCCAACAAGAAGATAATTTAATTTTAAACTTTTTATTTTATTTTTAATAAAATAATTTAGAGTAACACAAATATTTATAACTTGTTTTATATCAGAAATTTCAAAAGATTTTCTTTTTTTCTTAAACTCCGTGCCTATTCAAATTTTACCATATAAAATGAATCAGAATGGAGAGAATATTAATTTTAGATATTTGATTTCTTAGAAAAATAATAAACATTTCTTACTTCTTTTCCTAATTCACATTTACTGTTTTAATTAGAGGATTTTTACTTAAGTAAAATATTTAAAAAGGAAATATAAAAGATGGTTTAGATAAATACAATTGAGATGAGTAAATTTATTAAGGAGTACTGCGGAAAAATTATAAAATGAATGAAGGTAATATTTGTTTTTACCAGCTTGCCAAGTATAACAGAAACTCAACCAATAAAGGAAACGGATATGTTTTATAGCCTTTAATTGGAATGTCTTATAAGGACAAGGCATAGGAACGAGATTATCCCAAACTATCATCACTACCAAACTATTGTCACTATGTATATTGTGATTATAACAGCTGACAACGATAATTATGTTGCCTAGTATATATTTTTTTATGTTGCAAGTTAAATATGATTTCAGATTTAGCTTTCCTACCAAAATGTTGTGCTTAGTCTTTTTTAGAAAATTTTGATATCAGAAGGCAAAACAACGGCAGTGGATACTCGGTGCCTAACCTCATTACGATTGAATGAAAGGGACATGGTCTTTTCAGAATAAGGCTCAACTGTCGAACTGGAAATTGACATAGTCGTTATTTATTAAGGCCATTATATTAAACCAACCTATTATTGTGGATCGTCACTCAATTTTTATTTATTTTATCGAAATTAATAAATTATTTTTATAACAGAAAAAACACTCTACTTTACCTAGTGTGTACGGTCAAAACCGATTCTCGGTCATAAAAACTGACCAAAACGATGACGTCTCGATCAAAGGGTATACACATAACCAGCTCGGACGAATTCCGAAGTAAGGGCGTCGAGTTTCGAGCTATAAGACCGATCGACGACAAAACTCGGTATCATTATCGAGCCCGTATCCGAATCGAACTACGAAGCAACTCCGACCGGCACAGGCCCCAAATGTCGATGCCCCAAGGCAGAAAGGGCTCGAACCAAGACCAGGGGTTCGACCTAACACCAAGCCCGAGCTAGCACCGAGCTCGCCGACAAAAGCCATTATAACCGCACCGAGGGGGAGAATCTTGGCAGAAATCAAGGAAGAGACAAACCATCATGGGTCCTCCACTATATGTATTATTTTATTATGTTATTATAGATAAAGTAGTGACCCTCTATTATAAAAAGGGACATAGATTGCAATAGACTCATCCTCCCCAAGATACATTAAGAGTTCATGTTGCGCATTAAGCCTTCATATTGATTATTCCCATTTTATAGCAAAATACTAGTATTGTCATTTTTGTATCCTAAGGAATTTACGTATTCTTAGAACCACATCTAAATTCAACGTTTCCCGATTTTCGGGTAAACAGTTTGGCGCCCACCGTGGGGCTAAGGGTAACAGTGATTGTTTGATATAAATCTACAGTACACTCCAGCTTACAACCTCAAATCAGCAATGGCTCTACCTATCGACCTCGAAGCCGGCCTTCAAGATGAAACCAACAACTTGGCGCCCGGGGCCGGAAGGCTACCTGACAACGGCAACGAGGCTCGAATTGAAGAACCCGAAATTCGAGCCGAAGTACCATTGGATATCAATTCACAAATAGCTCTAGAAGCAAATCAACGTTCTGAACCGGAGAGAAGCGTTCAGGGCGGTGCTCGACCCATAGCCCGAGACACCCACAACACGGGGGAAATTGGGGTCAGCTTGCGTATGATTTTCGAAATGCTACAAGCCCAACAAGCAGCGATAACTTAGTTACAGAGCCAAACTCATATGCAAAGCAGGCCGAACTTCAATCCACTTCTTCAAGAAGTTACCCCCGTGACGGAGCCCGCCATAGTAAAATCAAACGAGCAAGAATCAGGGACCACTCCTGAAATTTCTAAATTACTCGAGGAACTCACAAAACGAGTCGAAGCCAACGACAAAAAAGCGAAAACATATAATGCTAGGGTCGATCAAATCCTGGGGGCTCCGCCGATGATAAAAGGGCTTGATTCGAAAAAATTCATACAAAACCCTTTTCCCTCGAGCGCGGCCCCAAAACCAATCCCCAAAAAATTTCGTATGCCCGAAATTCCCAAATATAACGGTACATCTGATGCTAACGAACATGTCACCTCCTACACATGTGCCATCAAAGGCAACGATTTGGAGGGCGATGAAATCGAATCCGTGTTGTTGAAAAAATTCGGAGAAACCCTCGCAAAGGGAGCAATGATCTGGTACCACAATTTGCCACCAAATTTCATTGATTCTTTTGCCATGTTAGCAGATTCGTTCGTAAAAGCACATGCTGGTGCCATAAAGGTCGCAGCAAGAAAATCAGACCTCTTCAAAGTAAAACAAAGGGGTAACGAAATGCTGAGGGAATTCGTATCCCGATTCCAAATGGAACGTATGGATTTGCTTCCGGTCACACACGATTAGGCCGTACAAGCTTTCACTCAAGGGTTGAACGGGTTAAGTTCGACAACATCACGTCGGCTGAAATAAAATTTGATCGAGTACCCGGCAATAACCTAGGCAGATGTACACAACCGGTACCAATTAAAAATCAGGGTCGAAGATGATCAATTGGGAGCCTCGTACGGACTCGCGCATCAGAACCCCGCACTACCACTAAAAATCAGAGGGAAATCAACAGAGAACAAAGAACGAACAGAGACCGATACCAACCATACGTCACAAATCGGATGGATAATGGTTCAGCACGTGATACGGTTTGGAACAACCGAAGGACTGATCGGGGGCAAAATTCTCGGGGACTTATGAGTAAGAGCGGCTTTGATAAATATGTCGATCCTATAGAAGTTCCTCGATTATCGAAATATACTTCAGCATCGATACATCCGCCATCGTATCGTCCATAGGACGCATCAAAGACACCGGGTGGCCTCGACCCATGCAGACCGATCTTGCCCAAAGGAATCCGAATCAAATATGCGAATATCATGGCACCCTTGGCCACAGAACGGAAGATTACAGGCAATTAATAGAGGAAGTAGCCCGCTTATTTAACAAAGGGCACCTTCGGGAATTTCTGAGTGATAGGGCGAAGAATCATTTCAAGAACAAGGACTTCGGCAAGCAAAACGAGCTAGAAGAACCGCAACATGTCATTCACATGATCGTCGGCGGCGTCGATACCCCTCAGGGACCAGTGCTTAAAACACATTAAAACATCAATTGTGTGGGAAAAACGATCTCGAACTCAGGATTACACACCCATAGGGACTTTGTCTTTCAATGATGAAGATGTAGAGGGAATCATCCAACCCCATAACGATGCACTGGTAATATCCGTACTCATGAATAAAACTAAAATTAAGCGTGTGTTAATTGATCCAGGTAGCTCTGCCAATATCATCAGATCGAGGGTCATAGAACAGCTCGGCCTGCAGAACCAGGTCGTACCCGCAACTCTGGTTCTAAACGGATTCAATATGGCATATGAAACTACCAAAGGCGAGATAACCCTACCGATAAACGTGGCCGGAACTATCCAGGAGACAAAGTTTCACGTGATCGAAAGCGATATGAGATATAACGCCCTTTTTGGAAGGCCATAGATCCACAACATGAGAGTTATACCTTTCGATATGAGATATAACGCCCTTTTTGGAAGGCCATGGATCCACAACATGAGAGTTATACCTTCGACCTTACACTAGGTCCTCAAATTCCCTTCATCGGGAGGTGTCAAAGTTGTGTACGGAGAACAACCGGCCGCAAAGGAAATGTTCGCCGTCGAGGAGGCAAAATCAATATCTTCATCTTTACCGATAAAAGGAACGGGTTCAGAAGGAGATGCAATTGAAGAACAGAATGCCAAATAGCAATCACAGACATCGGCTTCGACCCAGTCAGGTAAGCGGAACATTGAAGAAGACGATGATCGATGGATCCCTCGATCCTTCGTAACCCCCGATGATTCCGATGCCACCAAATCAATGATTGAGGAACTGGAGCAAATCATACTAATTGAACGCTGGCCCGAGCGAAAGGTATACCTGGGGACGGGTTTGAGCCCTGAACTCAGGAAGAAACTCATTTGATTTCTTATTGATAATATCGACTGTTTTTCCTGGTCCAATCTAGATATAACAGGGATCCCGCCGGACATAACGACGCACCAGCTAAGCTTGGACCCTAGGTTCATACCGGTGAAGCAAAATAGAAGACCCCAGTTCGAGGGAAAGCACGCATTCATAAAGGATAAGGTAACCAAACTTCTCAAAATAGGGTCTATTAGGGAGGTAAAATACCCCGAATGGTTAGCCAATGTGGTTGTAGTGCCTAAAAAGGGGGACAAACTTAGAATTTGTGTGGACTATAAAGATTTGAAAAAGGCATGCCCCAAAGATTCCTTTCCACTGCCCAACATCGATCGCATGACCGATGCCACGGCTGGCCACGAGATCCTCACTTTTCTCGACGCCTATTCCGGATATAATCAAATTCAGATGAACCCGGACGACCGGGAAAAGACTTCATTTGTGACCCAATATGGAACATATTGCTGCAACGTAATGCCCTTCGGACTAAAAAATGCAGGAGCTACTTATCAACGCCTAGTAAATAAAATATTCGGAGAACAAATAGGTAAATCAATGGAAGTCTATATTGATGACATGCTAGTTAAATCCCTATGCGCAGAGGACCATTTGACCCATTTGCAGGAAACGTTCGAGATTATGAGGAAATACAACATGAATCTCAACCCCGAGAAATGTGCTTTCGGGGTCAGTTCGGGCAAGTTCCTCGACTTCATGGTGTCAAATCGGGGAATCGAGATTAACCCCGACAAAATCAAGGACATCGAAGACATTGCCATCATGGACAGCGTGAAAGCTATACAAAGGTTAACGGGAAGCATTGCAGCCTTAGGCCGGTTCATTTCAAAATCATCCGATCGAAGTCACAAATTTTTCTCCCTACTGAAAAAGAAGAACGACTTCGCCTGGACACCAGAATGCCAGCAAGTGATGTAGGAATTAAAACGATATCTATCAAGCCCACCACTGCTTCACATTCCAAAAACAGGCGAAAAACTGTACTTATACTTGGCGGTATCGGAAGTCGCCGTTAGTAGTGTCTTAGTTCGAAAGGAGCAAGGTACGCAATTTCCTGTTTATTACGTAAGTCGGACCTTAGGAGAAGCTGAAACTAGGTATCCGCACTTAGAAAAATTGGCACTTGCGCTAGTATGCGCCTCCAGAAAGTTAAGGCCGTACTTTCAATGTCACCCCATAAGCGTATTAACCACCTACCCACTCCGTAATATTTTACATAGGCCCGAACTGTCAGGCCGGTTGGCCAAATGGGCCATCGAACTTAGCGGGTACTATATCGAATATTAACCCAGTATGGCCATCAAGTCTCAAATTTTAGCAGACTTTGTGGCCGACTTCGCGCCAACCCTCGTACCCGAAATCGAAATAGAACTCCTTCTCAAATCAGGTATATCGTCAGGGGTATGGACACTTTTTACAGACGGGGCTTCGAACGTAAAGGGTCCGGGCTAGGCATAGTTTTGAAACCTCCCACGGGCAACATTATTAGGCAAGCCATTAAAACTATCAGGTTAACTAACAACGAGGCCGAGTGTGAAGCCATGATTGCATGTCTCGAACTAGCTAGAAACTTGGGAGCAGAAGTCATCGAGGTACATTGTGACTCTTTGTTGTTGGTGAGTCAAGTAAACAAAACCTTTGAAGTCCGAGAAGGTAGAATGCAAAGGTATTTGGATAGACTGCTTATCACTTTGTACCATTTCAAACAATGGACTCTACGGCATATTCCACGAGAACAGAATAATAAGGCCGATGCTCTTGTGAATTTGGGATCGTCAGTCAAGGTAGATGATTTGAGCTCGGGGACTGTCGTTCAACTCTCAAAATCGTTAATCGAAGATCGGCACGCCGAAGTAAATTCTGCTATCTTAACCTGGGATTGGAGAAACAAGTATATTGAATACTTAAAAAACGGAAAGCTCCCGTCAGACCGTAAAGATTCCAGGACCCTACGAACAAACGTTGCTCGATTTACGTTGGCCACTGACGGAATACTATATAGAAGGACCTACGATGGACCAATGGCAGTATGCTTAGGTCCGAGAGATAATAATTATATCCTTCGGGAAGTACACGAGGGCACTTGTGGGAATCACTCCGGCGCCGACACATTAGTTCGAAAAGTGGGATACTATTGGATTAATATGTGCAAAGATACGAAAGAATTTGTTCGTAAATGTGATAAATGTCAAAGGTTTGCGCCAATGATCCATCAACCCGGAGAGCAGCTTCACTCGGTCCTATCCCCATGGCCGTTCATGAAATGGGGAATGGACATCGTCGGCCCTCTGCCATCGATCCCAGGTAAAGCTAAATTTATTTTATTTATGACTAACTATTTTTCTAAATGGGTTGAGGCGTAGGCGTTCGAGAAAATAAGAGAGAAGGAAGTTATAGACTTTATTTGGGATCATATCATATGCCGATTCGGGATACCCGCCGAAATAGTATGTGATAATGGGAAGTAATTCATTGGCAGCAAAGTCACAAAATTCTTTGAAGATCAAAAAATAAAAAGGATACTATCAACGCCATACCACCCCAGTGGGAACGGACAAGCCGAATCAATGAACAAGACTATTCTTCAAAACCTGAAGAAGAGGTTGAACGACGCCAAGGGAAAATGGAGAGCAATCCTGCTCGAAGTCCTTTGGGCATACCGGACAACGTCAAAATCCAGCACGGGGGCAACCCCATTTTCCTTAATGTATAGTTCTGAAGCATTGATACTGGTCGAAGTTGGTGAACCTAGTCCCAGATTTCGATTCATGACGGAAAAATCAAATAACGAGGCCATGAACACCAGCCTTGAATTATCGGACGAAGGACGAGAAGCTGCCCTCATCCGGCTGGCCGCCCAAAAGCAACGAATCGAAAGGTATTATAATCGAAGAACTAATTTTCGCCATTTCAAACCCAGGGACTTAGTATTAAGGAAAGTCACCATCAATACCCGGAATCCAAATGAATGGAAATTAGGACCGAATTGGGAGGGACCATATCAGGTGCTCGAGGGCGTCGAAAAAGGATCATACAGGCTCGGCATCATAAACGGCAAATAGCTATCAAGCAGTTGGAATGTATCACATCTAAAACGGTACTACTGCTAAGGTACAAACTTCCCACATTCATTTAACTAACCCCTGTAGAAAGTCTGGACAAAAGCTAAATGTTGCTATGTGGAGTCGATCGCTAGACCATCCAAAGCCTTTGAACCCACACCACAAAGCTGAGATGGATCTTTCGCTTAAAAGCACATGTTGCACTCTTTTTCCCTTAGACCGGTTTTTATCCTATATGGATTTTTCGGCAAGGTTTTTAATGAGGCAACCATCGATTACGATGCACTTTTAAACAGTATTCGAGGCATCTATCCAATCGACCTCGAATACTGGGGGGGCATCAGGGCCTCAAATACATCAAATTCAGATACAGGAAAAGTCATTTCACAACAATAGGGTTCCAAGAGGAAATATTATAAGAGCCAAAATGGTCAAAAGGAACCATGCTCATGTAGATTGGCCCGAACATAGGCGCAAAACATGAACACATGTACAATGACTTGAGATTTATTGTGCAGCCAGAATTAAGATTCACTCAATTATTAAGCCTACGGGCTACATTGTCTCGAGTTCGATACATTCACTCGACCATTAAGCCTACGGGCTACTTACACTTCGAGTTCGAATCATTCACTCGACTAAGCCTACGGGCTATTTTTATTTCGAGTTCGAACAAGCACTTACTCGATCATTAAGCCTACGGGCTAGTTACACTTCGAATTCGAATCATTCACTCGACTAAGCCTACGGGCTATTTTTATTTTTGAGTTCGAGCAAGCACTCACTCGACAATTAACCCTACGGGCTACTTACACTTCGAGTTCGAATCATTCACTCGACTAAGCCTATGGGCTATTTTTATTTTCGAGTTCGAGCAAGCACTCACTCGACCATTAAGCCTACGGGCTACTTACACTTCGAGTTAGAATCATTCACTCGACTAAGCCTACGGGCTATTTTTATTTCGAGTTCAAGCAAGCACTCACTCGACCATTAAGCCTACGGCCTATTTACACTTCGAGTTCGAATCATTCGCTCGACTAAGTCTACGAGCTATTTTTATTTCGAGTTCGAGCAAGCACTCACTCGACCATTAAGCGTACGGGCTGCTTACACTTCGAGTTCGAATCATTCATTCGACTAAGCCTACGGGCTATTCGTATTTCGAGTTCGAGCAAGCACTCACTCGACCATTAAGCCTACGGGCTACTTACACTTTGAGTTCGAATCATTCACTCGACTAAGCCTACGGGCTATTTTTTGAGTTCGAGCAAGCACTCACTCGACCATTAAGCCTACGGGCTACCTACACTGCTTCGAGTTCGAATCACTCGACTATTAAGCCTACGAGCTACTGTTATTCCTGTTATTTCGAGTTCGAGCAAGCACTCACTCACGGGCTACAATATTTCAAAACATTCACTCAACGGCTAATAAGCTACTTTTACAAATCACCTACGGACATGTTCCTTCAAAGTTTGATTCATCGACTCAACAAGCAAACCAAGGGGCTACAAGTCTGATCGATTAGAGAGACTACAAGGTCAGCATTCGATTAAAAGCCTTCACAAAACAAAAACAAGTCGACCTTGTCATACACATATATAAAAAAATTACCTATGTGACTAATTTACAGACACGAAGAATCAGAAACTAAGCTTCCTGGTCGAGCTCTTCCCCATCCTCGGATCCGCTTTTACCACCATCAGCGTCATCATCATCAGAAGCCAAGGCTTCAGCTTCGAGCTCTTTTGCCCTTTTTACCTCTTCGGTAAGGTCGAAACCTCGAGCGCGTATCTCCTCGAGGGTCTCCCTCCGAGACCTACACTTGGCAAGTTTGGCAACCCAATGAGCTCGAGTATCGGCGGTCTTCGCCGCTTCTCGGGCCTCCATCTGAGCAGCCTCAGCATCAGCCCGATATACAGCAATGGACTTGTCCGCCAAAACTTTCGACGACTCAACTTCCGCTTTAGCCTCAGCAAGTCGTGTTTCAAGCTCCTCGATCATCTTTGCTTGAACCGACCCCTTTTGCTTGACAATTCGAAGTTGAACGTCGGCCGATAATAATTTCGTCAAGATGGTTTCTTTTTCCGCTGCCAGGCGGTCAAGGTTCTCCTTCCACCGATTGCATTCAGCTCGGATTTGGTCGACTTCTTCTCGAAGTAACCCGATCTTTTCGATCTTTTGCTGCAACTGAGACAACGAAGGGTTAACTTTCACGGTTGAGTCAGACCCATACTTTAACAGAACGAGGCTCACCTACTTATCGAGCTCGACCCCTTCTTCACGGACCTTAGCCAAATCCGCTTGAAGATCCTTTACAGCCTCATCTTTTTGGCTGCAAAGAAGCCGCATGACATCTCTCTCACCTGAGACCTTTCGGAGCTCGGCCTCACACTCGCTAAGATCGACTCGAAACCTATTAATAGCCTGCACAGTAAGAAACATGAGTCAAGTATGGAAAAGAACAGAGAAACCAAGTATGGAAATATCATTACCCGAGTAATGAAACGCTGAGCCTCCTCTAATAAGAGAGAAGCATCACCGATATTGGAACCATTGTCGACCCCAGTAAATCAATCCCTAAAAGGATCCCCTGCACCAGAGCCAGTGCCGATATCAGGAGTCTTCAACTCTCGAGCTTCCTTCAATGCCTCCTCAGAAAAAGACGGAAGAGAAGGCGAATGACCCATTGTCATAGCCCCGAGCAAATCACTCGGAGCACTCCGGTCGAGACTCAGGTCTTCGAAACCAACCCTGACAGGCACTACCGCCATCGTCTTGGGAGCTCTAGAAACCTCGATGGCCTCCGTAGATCGAATCACCAAAGCCGAAGAGCTATGTTCTTCTCCTTCTTCTCTCAGTCATTGGACCGAGTCCATCGAAAGGGCGATTGCTTTTCTCTTCACCCTTCGAGTTTTGGGCTTTGGGTCCTGTGACCGAGAGGAAGCTCTTCGCTTCTTATCTTTCCCCTGTTCGAGAACCAGGGACTTGTTTCCTTCTTCATCGCTCGAAGGCCTCAGAACGGCATCCCTGGTTACGCCTACACGAAAGAAAATCGGTAACAAAAAGAAAGCGAAGAACACTTCGAAGAAAGAAGGAAACAAACCTCACCGTGATTCTTGGCCTCCCATCTGCCTTTTGCCAAATCACGCCAAGCGCGTTCGGCATAAGAGGAGCTCGAGGCTAAATTCCGAACCCAGTCCTCGAGGTCAGGCACTACTTGTGGCATCCATGGGACAGCTGAACATCGGGAAATTACATCAGAAAAAATCTGAAAAACGACATGAAAGGTGAACGAGAATCACTTATGATCAAAATTCCATTCTTCAGGGAACGGCATCTTCTCCTCCGGAATAATATCACGGGTCCTCACTCGAATATATCGACCCATCCAACCTCGATCCTTGTCTTCATCGATGCTCGACATCAAAGCCTTCGATGCTCGACGATGAAGTCTAATTAGTCCTCGGAAAATCTGAGGCCGGTACAGTCGTATGAGGTGTTTCAGAGAAAACTCCAACCCCCCGGCTTTGATAGAGAAGAAGCGCAACAAGATCACTATACGCCATAAAGAAGGATGAATTTGGCCAAGAGTGACCTGATATCTTTTGCAGAAATCAATAATCACTGAGTCGACGGGTCCCAATATGAAGGGATAAGTATAAACACTTAAAAAACCCTCCACATAAGTAGTGACGCTCTCATCGGAGGATGGAATTTGCAACACAACCTCGGAACCCCAGTTGTAGTCTTTGCTGACGGCCCCAAGATGATCCTCCATTATAGAGCACGCGTACATCGATACGTGCTCACATCGACCCGGAACGGACGAAGGATTCTCCACCCTAAAATCGGTCGTCAAAATACACGGGCCAGGAACATAGTCGTGAACGAACGGTTCCGCCGGCGCCTTGTCATCAAACAACCGTAAAAAAGAAGCTTTCTCCTTCTGTGGTACGATTTTGGAAGTTTTTGCCATTGATATGAGAGGAAAGAATGCGAAGGAAGGTGAAAAGATGGACAGCGCCAAAAACCCTGGTATTTGCAGCCCTGAAGTAGCGAAATAGAGAGAATAAATGAGAGATNTGAAGTCTAATTAGTCCTCGAAAAATCTGAGGCCGGTACAGTCGTATGAGGTGGTTCAGAGAAAAATCCAACCCCCCGGCTTTGATAGAGAAGAAGCTCAACAAGATCACTATACGCCATAAAGAAGGATGAATTTGGCCAAGAGTGACCTGATATGTTTTGCAGAAATCAATAATCACCGGGTCGACGGGTCCCAATGTGAAGGAATAAGTATAAACACTTAAAAACCCCTCCACATAAGTAGTGACGCTCTCATCGAAGGATGGAATTTGCAACACAACCTCGGAACCCCAGTTGCAGTCTTTTCTGACGGCCTCGAGATCATCCTCCGTTATAGAGCACATATACATCGATACGTGCTCACATCGACCCGGAACGGATGAAGGATTCTCCACCCTAAAATCGGTCTTCAAAATACACGGGCCAGGAACATAGTCATGAACGGACGGGCGCCTTGTCATCAAACGGCCGTGAGGAAGAAGCTTTCTCCTTCTGAGGTACGATTTTGGAAGTTTTCGCCATTGATATAAGAGGAAAGAATACGAAGGAAGGTGAAAGGATGGACAGCGCCAAAAACCCTGGTATGAGCGACCCTGAAGTAGCGAAATAAAGAGGATAAATAAGAGAATTTGGAAGAAGAGAAGGCGCAAAAGTGGTATAAGTTGTATGGAAAGACTATTTATAGGCTAACGCATGACGATTCGGTATTAGCGGTGGCCGACCACCGTCTGACACGCATTAAAAGCCTCGGTAAAACCGAACCGATGGGACAGTTATCACATACGTCATGATCGGGGTCGATAGAAACGTCGACATAAATTTGACCGAGCCGTAGAGAAATCATATCGTTTCTCGCTATATCCTTTCTGAGAAACGAGGGGACTATCTCTGTACGGTCAAAATCGATTCTCGGTCATAAAGACTGACCGAAACAATGACATCTCGATCAAAGGGTATCCACATAACCAGCTCGGACGAATTCCGAAGTAAGGACGTCGAGTTTCGAGCTATAAGACCGATCGACGGTAAAACTCGGTATCATTATCGAGCCCGTATCCGAATCGAACTACGAAGCAACTCCGACCGGCACAGGCCCCGAAGATCGATGCCCCAAGGCAGAACGGGCTCGAACCAAGACCAGGGGTTCGACCTAACACCAAGCCCGAGCCAGCACCGAGCTCGCCGACAAAAGCCATTATAAGTGCACCGAGGGAGAAAATCTTGGCAGAAATCAAGGATGAGACAAACCATCATGGGTCCTCCACTATATTTATTATTTTATTATGATATTATAGATAAGTAGTGACCCTCTATTATAAAAAGGGACATAGATTGCAATAGACTCATCCTCCTCAAGATACATTAAGAGTTCATGTTGCTCATTGAGCCTTCCTATTGATTATTCCCATTTTATAGCAAAATAATGGTATTGTCATTTTTGAACTACGTTTAAATTCAACGTTTCCCGATTTTCGGGTAAACACCTAGTATTACAGTACGTTCGTCTATTGAACTTATCTGATTATAGTGGCTTTAATAATATGTTGATTGCTCGAATTTACCGTTCTACAAAATTATGAAATCAGTATTAAAAATGCTAAAAATAAATAGTACGTGTTGCAGAAAATTCAATTGAACATCATTTGTCAAAAAGGTATATTGTGCATGGAAGTCAAATATTACTCTCTCTATTATATATATATATATAAAATCTTGAATACGCTTAACAAATTTCCTTCCTTCGCTGCTTGATTGCGAGACGTATCTCAGACTAAAAGCCACCAAATTTTTGTGGTAGGGTATCACATTTCAATAACATTACCGATTTGAATTTTGAAGAAATACTTACAAAAACTGTACAGATGTACAAACGTGAAAGCCCCCACCAGTTGGTTCAGTACACACCATTAGCGAGCGTTTCCGATCCCCACAAAACCACATAAACTATCCCTTCCTACCGGTACGGTCAGTCCTATTTTTTATATATATATATCAAACAATCTACAAGCCACCTCACGTGCTCCACTTCACCCGAATTTGCTTGTCTTCTACATTTGTTTGTTTTATAATTATTTGACTTATCGTATTAAGATTTGAGTTCGAAATTCAAATTCTTTTACATAAAGTATCAGAATTGAGTTTTGATAATTTCGTGGTTGTCATTGTCTTCACCTATTCATTTGGAAGAGCAAAATAACATAAAGACGCGTCACAACATATCGAACATGTATTATATACTAGCGTAATTAGTACACTCTATTAATCCAACTTTTAAATTGATACACTTTGTTATTTAAGATAGGTCATATTTCTGTGACGGACTAACCCCAGAAAGTCTGTCAAACATTAAGCGATAGAGCCTAAACTACTAAAATCAATATCCAATCTCATGGGATGAAGGTGGGAATAAAAATTCTAAGAACCTGTTAAAAGGACAAGTTTGACTAATTTGTCCGTGAAAACCAAGCAAGCAATCTCTCGTAATCCCATCACTCTGACCTGTACAATGAGCCAAGTAAAAGAAGACAAAATGTGAACAAGATTGATTTAATTTTAGTACTAAACGCTCTTTTCGAAAGACAAATCTCTTGTACTAATTCCCAACTGAGGGTACAAGGAGATATTTGGAATATTTTAGGGCAGGAAAGGAATGAAGAGACCAAACAAAAACAAAAGCAATAGAAAAAAAGGGAAAGAAAAGGAATAGAAACAGAGCCGGAATAATTGAAGTTTCAAAAGCAAAGCAGCACCTCGTTGTTGTGTCTCTTAAAAGCCAAACGATGAGAAAGTTTATGTGTCTGCTTTCCTCTGCCTCTAAAATATTTATACAAAGAGAAATTTCTCTTTCCCATCCCAAATTCCAAGGCATATACCCCCCAATTCATATTGCTATCGCTATCCCTTTCTCAGTGTCTCTACTCAAAGACAGTGCCTCAAAAGAATAGTTACTCCCTTTCACTTGCTACTCCCGTGTAATAATGGAAGTATTCCAATTAATGTACGTACGTTCACTAATTTAAATTTTAAGTTTATATATGTTACAAAAACAAGTTTTGTGCACCCCGGAAAAGGGTTGGTGTGGAAGGAGGAAACTGAAAGAAAAAATAGAAATTTCTTACTACTGAATTTCCTGCCAATCAAACAATTTTAAATTTCCGCACAATTTGCCAAACAGCACGCGCATCACCATTTATTACACTGATGAGCCACGGACAATTATAGAAACGACGCCGTGGCTATCGCTTACCTCGAAAGCAATGAAACTGTCCCACCCCACTGCAAAAAACTCGAACCTCTAGCTTAGGCCATTGATTTTGAGTTGATATAAGCTAAGTTTTCGTGAGGGACCCCAAAAGCAACGTCTCTTTTTCCTCAGAAAGGCACACACGTGCACTCCTCCTTTCGAAACCTGTGCAACCTTAGCACTATACATGCAATATTATTACATAAGTTTACCAAACGAAAACATTCATTTACATATTTGCACCTGTCTAACATTAACATTTTTACCAACAAGTTTTATATTCCAATATGGAAAAAAGTAAAAGAGAACTTAATACACTTTCTCGTATTTTTTTCCACCTTTGAATTTCTTTGTACTTTTAATAATACATCAACCCGCGTATTTGTTTTTTTTTTCTTTTTTCTTTTTGGCTACCTTTATCAATTGTGCCCAAAAAGAGGCATATACCAAACCCGAGGTTACGACAATCTAAAAAAGAACATGAAAAAAAAAAAAAGGAATCTCGATGTTTGCCGGTAGCCTGTAAAAAGATTCTATGATGATGACCGCGAACGAGTTACCGATTCAGCCAATTTCCCGATTCTTTCCGCTAACTCCGGTGACAGCTTCTTTGCCGGTTTCTTCTCCTTTTTCTCCGGTCGAAAATCAAACCCAAGCGCGTAAGAAACTTCTTCGGAGCTCCACCCGGCTTTACGGAGCGAATCCGAGAACCGATCCGCTTTCACCAAGAGAGCATCCAAAACTGCTTGATTATCCAACAATATCATTTCCCCTTCGAAGAATCCAGATGCTGAAACTTGTACCATCTCCTTTACATCCGATTCATCCCACCCCCCTTCTCTCAAAACCGACCCGATTTTATCCACATAATCATCGACCCATTTCGGCATTTCAGACTTTGGCATTTCGAAGTACCGTTCTGGCGAGGACGAACATGAAGACGACGAATTCGAGTTCCTACGCCTCCGATCTACGGCGGCGTCGCTCCAGAACTCCACCCAACGCGGCGTCCGACCACCGGAGAACGTATCGAGACTCCTTCGTGAAAAATTGGACGATGAACCAGCTGTTTTTTCACTTAGAGAGCGTTGTTTAGAGAGAATCTGAGGATCTGAACTTTGGTGGAACAGAGATGATTCACGATCAAAGAAATCTGATAAATCAAATCCGCAGCAGAAAATCCGATTCTCGTCCACGTAGAAAATAGGGTTTCCAGCTAAAGAAGGATTACAAGGAATGTAACAATGGTTGAAAACGGGTATTAAAAGTGGAGCTCTTTTGAGCGCATTTCGAGCAATCCTGATAGCTTTTTCACGGTCACATGGCCTAGGACCCCAAGACTTAGACCACAGAGCATTACGAGCTATATGGAAAGAGATAGCAGCGATGGGTAGATCAATGGAAGCACGAAGCTGGAACCGGGCCGGACCAGTGGAGCGCCAATCAGGAAAACCGGGTCCGATGGGTAAACCGGCGGAGAGAACCGCTTTCAGGTCTGGTGGGAAAGCAAACCCGAACTCAGCTTCAGCTCTGGCGAACTCCACGTCAGATAACCCAGCCTGGACTTGAATACCGGAGGTCTTGAGGTGAGAGATGACTTTATCAGCAAGGGAGGAGAAGGAAAGGAGACTATTACGGGGAGGAACCGGAGTGGAGGGTGCTGCAGCCGCGGCTCTGGCGGAGAGACGGCGGAGGCCGGCTAAGTGAGCCGGATTCAGTCCGGTCATTCTCCGGTCTACGTCGACCATTATTGTGGTTTTCAAGTTCCGGTCAGAAAATAATTAAAAAGAGGACCGATTACAACAACAACAACAACAAATGGTAGTCTTTTAACAGAAACTGCGAAATGGAGCAAAAGCGAGTGTGTGGGAGTGGTGGAGAAGTGAAATTGGGAAAAAGTAGAAGTTGAAATTTTGGATCGTAAAGAAAGGTAAAGGATATTTATAGCAAGTTTCTGGAGTGGTGTCCCACTTTATAGATTTTGGAAATAGACCTCTATTTTATTTTTATTGTTTTTGTATTTTTGTTTTGCCCTATACATCAAGAATTTATGGAAGTGCCACCGTAGCTTTAATTACGCCTTCGCTTTAATTAGTTTTTGAACTTCTCTATACCGTCCTACGAAGTATAAGCAATTTACAAAAGTATCTTAGTTTCACAAGTAGGCACCTATTTTTTCTTTTTCTTGGTCCTTTCTAGCAAGAGTGTGCAATTGTTTAAGAAAGAAAAAGTTTAATTGCTTTCCTTCTTAATTTTGATATGTCATTTGATTTAGGTATGACTATTAAAATAATATAATTTTAATCTGTGTGAATAAAAATATATCCAAAGGTATAGATATGTTTACTTTAAAGAAATTCCAGTGTAATCTGAAATACAAGAGAATTTTAAAATGTCTATTTGTAAATATAATTACTAAAGGTACTGATAAGTGTGAAGAGAATTATAGGAGATCAAGGTTCAATCCCAATAGAGGGAAAAAAAGTTAAAGTGATTTGACTAACTTAAAATATGGTAAAACATTTAATCTGGAGCATTTGGAAAATATATTTCTAATAATGCATGGATCATGGAAATCCTCTTTTAATATTCAAAAATTATGTTTCACTATTTTATATTTACAAGATTACAAAATAAAATAATTAATATCAGATATTAACTTTATAAAAGCCTAAACAAATTTTTTGAAATACTATCTTAATAAAGCAAGACGGAAAAAAAAAATATAAATAAAACAAGATGGTGGAAACCATTCACATCTAGTGGGAAAGAAAATTACTGCATTGAGGTCAATACTAAAATTACCGCTATTTAAGGGGAACGGCACGTTGTCATGTAGAAGAGGACCTATTTTGTTGTCCACTTGGAATTCGATTTTCTTCAGCAACAAAAAAAAGTCTAACTCAATACTTAACACTTAACCTTAAGCACTATTGGTTTTATTTTCCTTTTAAAAAAACATGTAAATAAACTTATAATCCCTCCACTTTGTTGCTATCTTGCTAACATTACTACTTGTTACAATTGCTTCTTTTTTTTTTTAATCTTTTCTGGAGTCGAAAATTTATCGAAAAATAATATTTCTATCTACTCAAGATAGCGATAAAATTCACGTATACACTACTCTCTTCAAATCTCACTTGTAGGATTACATTGAGTTTGTTATTATTATTGTTGTATTACTTTAAGTAGAGAATGCCTTTAAAGAGAAGAGCTGATTGTATAGGAAAAAATACGACATGACACGTGGCCGCTTAAAGGAAGGACACGTGGAACAGAAGATGGGGATGGCCACCGAACATAGCTGTTCCTCTTATCACCGGAAGAAATAACGATCATAAAAAGAGTATTAAATGATTTGCTTCCGGTAACATTTAATATATAATATTTTGCAGTATTAAGGATGATGGCTCGTTACAAGGAATTTGGCATTTATGTATAACGTTACATCTACATCAATGACCGTCATGATTGACATTAAAGAAGAGCATGATCTTAGGACCTCATTTCCTAGACGTAGCTATAAATAGTGAGCTATGTTATCATTGTAAGGGGATAAATTTCCTGGCTAACTTACACTACATTTTATATAGCATTTTAATACAATTTTACTTTCTCGCTTTTGATCTTATCATTGTTGTACCCGGAAACCCTGTTCCCAGACTCATTAGCTCTGTCGTTCCATCTACATTTTAAGGCTAAGTATTTTATATTTCATCAGTTATTTCATTAATTTTTTGATCAAATTAATTCACTTGTCTAGAAACCACGAACAAATTCAATTGTATCGTTTTTCGGGTAAATATTGATATTCAAATATTTTCTATAGTACGTGTATTATATTTATTGGGAGGTGGGTGGATATAGCGTTTTGTGTTTTGTCGATAAGTTGAACCAAGAAAAGGTTAAGTTAAAAAGTACGGGTGATCGTCGGTCGGTACGGTACGGTATTTAGATATTTCGGTTCGGTATTTTCGGTATTCGGTTTCGTAAAATGCTATACCAATACCGTACCTAATTAAATTCGGTATGGTTCGGTTTTTTTCCTTTCGGTTTTGGTTTATTCGATTCGGTAACTTCGGTTTATTCGGTTTGAATATTAGCTAGTGCATAGAGTCCTAGACGGTAATATTCTTAATTAAAGTATTCAAAAGTACAAAACTAAAAACGGTTGTTGACAAAAGTTTTGTCCAAAAACGAGCATATATCAACCTAGAGTGAGAAAACTTAGAGAAATATCTTGTTACTTGCTTAGAGTTAATTGATGAACTTAAAGAATAAAGGAAAGTAAAATTTTAGATTTCTTATACTTATGTTTTAATTAATAAAATGTGTATTGTGTAATATAATATATATTTCGGTACGGTATCAGTATTTCGGTATTTCATTTCAAAATATGAAATACCATACCTAATACCAATTTTTTTTAAAAACTTAAATCAAATATCATACCGAATACCAAAATATCGAAACTAAATACCAAAATTTTTGGTTTCGGTACGATAATTCTGTATTTATCAAATTATGCGCAGCCCTGTTAAAAAGAGTGAAAATGAATGTCACGTAGTTTTCAGTTATATGATTACCATTTTAGCACGACTTAAAAAATAATGTAGTGAAGTGCCTTACTTTTAATTTTGTATTAAAATTGTGTCATTCCCAGAAAGAAAAAAATTTATTCCAGTAACAGCTCAATCCGTTTTCAACGTTCTATTATAATAAGTCTATTTACATTTTTGGGCCCGTTTCATTTAAGTACGACTCAATTCTAACTTGTGTATACAAAGAAAATCGTTTCTAAATTGGGACAAATAATCAAATTAAATTACAATTAATGTATCACAACTTATAACCACAAAGGATTTCTAAGTATATACATAAATAAATTATATCAATTCTGATGCACTAATTTAATTCTAAGTAGTGGATTTTTCTTTGCATAGCAACTACTAGTTGTCAAGGGTAAAGTAATAAAAGGAACTAACTTAGACCTTAAGGTGAATAAAGAGAAGAAAATAGTTGACTACATATATTAAAGGGTTAATTAAAGCGTAATTTTTTTTTTTTGCTTCCAACTTTTTTCCCTATCCAAGATAAAGTGAACAGAACAAGTATGTAACGGACAAGCCAGTTGAAAAAACTTGAGTCCACTGCAGTGTGAAGTGTTAATGTGTTATTTTATTAGAGATTTGGATATTCTAAAACTTGCAACGCGGAATTCAAACAAGTGGCTAATTAATCCTTGAAATTATCATAAGAAGACAAGACTAAAATTGAAATGGGCGTGTATATGACATTTTCAGTATGTTTTTCATCGTGTAGGTAGATATTTCCAAATTTCAACTTAAGGTAGGTATTCTTTTCTTTTTTATAGAAACCTAAAGATATATATGAGATTTAGGAGTCAATAAAAAAAATACAATAAACTACTTAGAAAAAACAACTTTTTTTATAAATTTGGGCTTGGATGAGTTATAGTTGATGGTCTATTGGAAATAGTTTTTCTACCCTCTTAAAATAGAAATAAGATCTACGTACACACTACTCTTCTCGGATCTCTATTATGAGATTATTCGGGTTTGTTGTTATTTTTATTAGACTCGTTAGTATAACAAACAACTTTATCAATTGAGGAGCAATTGTTATTGTCGAAATTTAAACACTGAGGATTTTCTTGATCGTAGTAGAGCATTTGATTGGTGGAATAGGTGAAGAAAGCTATGTCTTTTGGGAAAGATATTCACATGAAGTAGTGATCATCTGTTGGCACGAGACTACCATGAAGTATTAGCAATTCCCTAATCACCGAACCACCGCCCTTCCTAATAACTGCATTCTTTTTCATGTTTGTTTACCTCGAATCGGATAACAATTAAATTTATAAGTGGTTTTTAAGTATATACGATTTAATTTGATACTGAACGACAAATTAGATTGCAATTCAAATAAGTAATGGAAAAGTAAATGCTAACCAGAGGCGGAGCTAGGATTTGAAGTGTGTGGGTTTTAAATTTTAAAATAAAACACTGCTTTCAGCAGGAATCGAACCACCATCTTTCCCAACGAACCCAGAACCCTTACCGTTGAACCACGACCCCTTTTGTTACTGGGTTCGGCAGTATATATTTATATAGATTTAGTAAATATTTCAATACAAATATAGGGTTCCAAAAAAAGTCACTGAGTTCGGCCAAACCTGCACCCACTATTGTAGCTCTGCCCTTGATGCTAACCACACAAGTTGAACAGTCTTAGCTTTGGAAGGTTTGCCACCCTCGTGCCAAAAATACTTTTATTGATATAAGAATAGAAACACCAAGAGAGTAACAAGAACTTGAAGAGAAAAATAATATATTGCTTTGGGATGCGTGTTACAATGTCCTTTACAAGTAATCAGACCCCCTTTATATAGTAGGGGAGTCCTACTTTAGGTACAATTCTATAAAAGGTAAAACTCTCCTTGTTTGCTGATTTGTCGGTTCCCTATTGATACGTGCCGAGATTCCCGCCGTGATATCTGATCGGTTACAGATACTTCGGCCTTCCGTTATTTCGGTATTCTATTGGTTATATCGACAATATTTCCTCGAGCTTACTCGGGGTCAGGGTCGATTCCGGGATCATGGACTCAATGTTCTCGAGGACGGACGTTCTGACATTGTGTTCTGGTTCGACAAGACTCGGGGTCGATCTTCAACCCCTCGCGTTCTGAGTCCGATCTGTCATGTAATAATCGAGCCCGATTTCGACCGTATACAGATAGTCCCCTCATTTTTCGGAGAGTAAGCGACGAGAAACGATATGAGTTTTTGATTCTCTCCTCGATACTTCGTATCAGAAATGACAAAATGAACGAAACGACTTGTCAATCATGTCTTAATGGCATTAAATGTTCGTCAGTTGCTGGTCGGCCACTCCTGGCTTTGAACCGTCGTTTGAAAATGATAAATACTCCCTTCTTCATTCATTCAAACTTTACATCCAAATCTTCTCTACTCCTGTTTCTTAAAAATTCTAGCACTTCCCAGCATTAAATTTCTGGTTATTCTGAAATCCTTTTACAAGAACTTTAGCTCTGTTTTTATCCTTAACCATCAAGCTTAATCTTTAGACTCCCTCTCTTTTTTTCATCTATCCAAGAAATGGCGAAGACTTCAAAATCTGTTCCCTAAAAAGAAACTTCCTCTGCCCTGCGACCAGCTGTAGAGAAAAACGTTTCGTCTGCTGCTACCGAGGAATCGACGCCGCAACCTCCTCTGAAAATGTTCATCCCCGAGGTGCCTGACCGGTGTTGATTTCAAGAACGAGAAGCCCTCCTCGGTACCGGGTTAGTGTGAGCCGGTCTCGAGATATATTTGCTCAATCACCGAGGACGTCCTTTCCGAGGTCAAGAAATATTGCAATTGGGCTAATAAACACGTAGTGGTCCCCAAGCCCGAGGAAGCCACTACTACCCACGTGGAGGAATTTTTAAGTATTTACACTTATCCCTTCATTCTGGGTCCCTTGGACCCGGTCATTATTGCCTTCTGTAAGAGGTACGAGGTGACCCTTGGTCAAATTCACCCTTCTTTTTGGAGGATAGTAATTCTCCTCCGTTTTTTCGTAAGCAAGATCGAGGGGTATCCCTTCACCCTCGACTATCTCATGCGCTTATATAGTCCCCGACTTTATCGAGGGGACTAATCAAGCTTGCTCGTCGAGCCAGTAAGGCCCCGTTCTCGAGCATCAACGAAGATCGGGATCAAGGCTGGTTAGGCTGCTTTGTCCGAGTGAAGACCTCAGATTTGATCCCAGACGAGCATATGCCATTTCCTAAGAAGTGGAACATGACACGTAAGTATAATCTTGCTTTCAAGATTTTGTTCATCGCTTTACCTTTTCCTCTCTTCTCATCGATGTTTTGTGGTGATGCAGCTGTTGCTCGGATGTCGCATGTTGTTCCTCGACTCAAGGAGTGGGTCGAGGGCATTGTGTCGCAGAAATCGTATTCCGAACGCGCATGGCGCGAGCTTTCAAAGGGCCGGTGGGAGGCCCGTTCTCACGGTGAGATTCATTTCTTGAGTGGACTACACTCAGGTTTCCTCCGTGTTGATGCGCCTTTACTCACTTCTTTTTTCTTTGCAGGTCTTTCCAAGGATGTCACAATGAGGCCTCCATCCACTGATGACGATATCTTCACTGAACCATTTGCTCCGAGGTAGGATAAAGAGAAGAAAAGAAATAGGGCTCCGAGCTCCGAGAAGAAGAAGCCAAGGAAAAGATTGGCGCGTAAACCCAAGGAAAGCACCAGTGCTCGAGTATTGTCTCCGAACTCACTCTATCGATTTAGGGATGAGTCCGAGGGGGAAGGAAAAGCCTTCGATCTGGTGGCCAGCGAGTCACCGCAGCTCGAAGAGCAAGGGGCCTCCGAACCAGAGGGAGGCGAGGCCGATCTTCATCTACTCGGGGAAGCCAAGGAGGAGACAGGAACAAAAATATCCCGGGATGCGGGAAAAGCCCCGCAGGAAACACTTGGCCCGATAGAAATTACCGAGTCGCCCTCGTTCACAGAGTCGATGTTCAATGAGGCCCAAGGTGCAAAGGAACGCCCCATCGAGGGGGCCCACATAGCAAACGACTCCTTTCACGGTTTTTCCGACGGCGTGGATTCAGTGATCACGGAGGGCACCACCGGATTTGGCGATTTAGAGATACCGAGGAAGAGCTCACCCTCTGAAGCAAGTGGGCCTTCCTTGAGCCTGAAATTGGTTGATCGATTCCCTGCCCCAAGTGCTAATCCTGATCGAAAGCGATCCATTATTATCTCCCTTCCGGAGGATGCCTGAGTCCTCTCTGCCACCGTAGGGGTAACCAGTTATCTTCGGTGTTTGGTGATCGAAGATGATCAAGCCAAGATGAACGAGGTGGATGCACCCTACCTTTTCAATGAAGCACAACAGACGCTGAACCGAGTAACTTAATGCTTTACTAAGTGATTTTTTGAGTTACACTTAGATTATTTCGTAGATAACTTAGTGTTTCTTTTCGTGCTCGTAGGCCTCGATGCTCCATCATGAGACTTTTTAAGGTACCGGGATGAGCTGAAGCAACTCGAAGCTAAAGTTCGTGAGCTCACTGAGAAGAGAGACGCTTTTAAACTTCTTAGCTAGCAATTCAAAGGGGAGGTTAAGAACCTCCGTGCCGAGCTGGTAGTTGCTCGGAAGGAACATGCTGATTTGGTCGAGCAGGTAAATGTTTTTAAGGTTAGTGACGATGAATTTGATTCAGTGACTAATAGTCAAAATCTGTTCGAGCTGAAATGGATATTGTCAAAGTTGAGACTAATGAATGGAGAAGCCGAATAGATCGTCTGGCCTTGAAAAAAAAGACTGTTCGGGCACAACTAACTTCGGCTGAAATCCAGCGTAGTGCATCAAAGGAGAGGGCCGAGGTTCAGACAAAAAAGGTTGACGGGCTCCAATCCTAGTTAGATTCGGCTGTCTTAAATCGAGAAAGTCTTGTCAAGGAGCTTAAAATGGCCAAGTCAAAGGTCATCATGGTCAAAGCCGAAGATGATGAAATGGTGGCTCAGTACAAGGCCAATGCCGAGGCAGATCGGAACCTTGTAAAAAAATATAGTTGAGCATGTGAAGTGTCAATCCCGAAGGGAGGCCCTCGAGGAAGTTCACGCTCGGGGTTGGATTTATCGGCTGAGATCGAGAATGCCAAGATGCTCGAAGCTGAGGCTAGAATGCTGGCCTATCCCGAGGAGGAAGATTCTGATGAGTCTGAAGATTTGGGTGAATCCAAGGGTGTCGGAGACCCCGAAGGCGATGATGCGGCCCCCGACGAAGACTAGGCCACTTAGGACCCTTTTAGATGTTTTTTGTTTTTTGCTTTTTGTATCACCCTTTTGTTGAGGCCATTCGGCCTTTGTAAAAATTTGCATCGGGACTGTTTGGCCCTTGTAAAAAGAATTTTTGATATGTATATAAGGTTGTTTTCCCTTCATTAGCTTTTGAATTTTTCCTTTGCTTTATTATTTATATTCGCAAAGATCGAAATGCCTTAGCATGAAGTAGTTAGGTTACCTTTGGAGGTTCGAACAAACCTTGCCTTTAACATTATTTCGTTTTAAGGCATCGTGGGAAATCGGTATTACAGAAAACTTTTCCCAAAGTAGTTTAGATTATAGTTTACCGAGGGTAGCCTTTAGAACCGGTTATAAAATTTTTTGAAGGCCTTGTTTTTGTTACGGGTCTCAGACGTCTCTGAGCCGTTTCAGTATAGCCGTAGCCTTTTTAGTTCGGGTGTTTCCCAGTGGGCTTTACTCCGATGATCCGGGCTTTGCCTAAGATAACGGTGCCCGAATGGGGGTGGACATAGCCTTTAAGTTTCGGGCGTTGCCTAATAAGTCTTGTGCCCCTGTGCTCCGATAGCTCGAGCCATCTGAATTTGATTCTGACGATAGTCCCCGATTGGGGTGATCATTTGAACTCAGGTAAAGGTAGCCCTTGGTCTCGGTACCTTTAGGAGATCGAACGTACGAAATTCCTTAAAAGAAAAAAGAGAAATTCTTAAAGGATAAGATATTTATCCGTAAGGTAGAAACTTCTTTTATTCTTGTGCGTGATAGTTACACACGTGTATAGGTTTCGTGCCAGGGATCGAGTAGTCTATGTAGGCACAGTTCATATTACTGTTTGGCCCTTACAGTAAATCCTACCGATCGAGCTGAGATCATTGAATCATAAAGTTTCTTTCCTTGCTAAAGTTGTTATCCGAGGGTGATGCCCCCCAGTGTTCGGGGCCGAGCATAGAGAGTCCTCAAATACTGTTGTCGTGACCTTCGTACCGATTCGCAAAAATCCATTTGGGACAAAACCGGTTCAAGGGAAAAAGAGTGCAACACGCGCTTTCAGACCTAAACATTGTATCGTTTCTCGATGATTCCATGCAAATGTTAGTTCGGAATGTAAATAAATAAATAGAAATGAATGGGATCATACCTTAGCAATAGTATCACTTCAAGTGAGCTATGTTCTAGTTGTTCGGTAGTTGCTCACTGTTCATTGTTCTAACTTTGTACGATTCTTTACCGTTGATCTCGATAATTTGGTAAGGGCCTTCCCAATTTAGCCCCAACTTTCCTTCACTCGGGTTTCGGGTGTTTAGTGTAACCTTCCTTGGTACCAAGTCCCCGACACTAGGTTAGAGAGAGCATCGACCTCACTGTTTTAGTCCTGAGGTATGTGTTGCAAAGTCCATTCTTTGAATTAATGTAATGTTACCTGCAATTTATCCAGGTACCTTTGCATTCGTTCTTCTCTGACCTCGAACGTCCTATTAACTTGGTTTACCACAAGGAGGGAGTCACGCTTAGCTTCAATTATCTCTGCCCCAAGCTTTTGTCTAGTTCTAGACCTGTAATCATGACCTCATATTCGGCCTTATTGTTAGTCAATTTCACAGTCCTAATAGATTGCCTAACTATATTGCCTGTTGGTGGCTTCAATACGATGCCAAGTTCGGACCCTTTTGCATTCGAGGCGCCGTCCGTAAAGGTGGTCTAGATTCCCGATGAGGTCCCTGAGTTGATTAACAACTCTCTTTCGACCTCGGGTATTAGGTCCAGTGTAAAGTCGGCTACAAAGTCTGCCATAATTTGAGACTTAATGGTGGTCCGGGGTCGATATTCAATATCGTATCCACTGATTTCCACGGCTCATTTGGCCAACCGGCCCAAGAGCTCGGGATTATGCATAACGTTTCTCAATGGGTAAGTAGTTACAACACATATGGGGTGACACTGGAAGTATGATTTTTGTTTCCTAGAGACACTTAGCAAAGCGAGCGCTAGTTTTTCTAGGCGAGGATACATAGTTTAGGCCTCACCTAGGGTCCTTCTAACATAGTAAATTAGAAATTGCGTACCTTGCTCTTCCCGGAACAGGATTCCACTTACCGCTATCTCCGAAACTTACAAGTACAAGTATAGTTGTTCGTCTGCCTTTGGTGTGTGAAGTAGCGGTAGGCTCGATAAGTACCATTTGAGTTTCTCCAAAGCTCTTTGGCATTCCAGGGTCCATGAAAAGTTATTCTTGTTCTTCAATAGTACGAAGAATCGGTGGCTCTTATCGGATGTCCTCGAAATGAATCGCCCCAGGGCGGCTATGCGCCTGGTTAATCTTTGCACGGCCTCCACATTGTCCATAACCGTGATGTCTTCGATGGCTTTGATTTTGTCGAGGTTGATCTCGATTCTTCGATCGGATACCATGAACCCGAGGAATTTAACTGATCCAACTCCAAATGCGCATTTCTCCGGGTTTAGCTTCATATTGTATTTCTTTAATAGGTTGAATGTTTCCTACAAATGTTCTAAATGGTCCTCGGCTCGCAGGGACTTAACCAACATGTCGTCAATGTAAACCTCCATTGATTTTCCTATTTGTTCCTCGAACATCCTATTTACTAGTCGTTGGTAAGTGGTACCGGCATTCTTTAAACCAAATGGCAGCACATTGTAGCCGTATGTGCCGTATTTAGTGATGAAAGAGGTTTTTTCCTGATCACCCAGGTCCATCCGTATTTGGTTGTACCCGGAGTAGGTATCGAGAAAACTGAGGATCTCGTGGTCGGCTGTAGCATCGATCATTCGATCGATGTTGGGCAAAGGGAAAGAATCCTTGGGACATGCCTTATTCAAATCTTTATAGTCTACACACATTCTTAATTTGTTCCCATTTTTAGGGACTACTACTACATTTGCTAACCAATCCGGGTATTTAACCTCCTGAATGTACCCTATTTTAAGGAGTTTAGATACTCCATCCTTGATGAAAACATGTTTGACCTCGGACTGGGGTTTTCGCTTTTGCTTGACCGGATACAACTTCGGGTCCAGGCTCAGCTTGTGAGTGGTTATCTCCGGTGGGATCCCTGTCATATCAAGGTGGGACCAAGAGAAACAATCTTTGTTAGCCATAAGAAATTGAATGAGTTTTTTCTGAGCTCGGAATTTAGCCTCGTGCCTAGGTATACCTATCGACCGGGTAGATGCTCGACCAATATGACCTGTTCCAGCTCCTCGACCATCGATTTGGTGGCATCAGAATCATCGGGGGCTATAAAAGACCTGGGTACCCCATAATTATCGTCTTCATCAGCCCCCTGTTTTTCTGGTTGGATTGGAGCTAGTGTCGGTAATTGCTATTTGGTTTCTGGATTTGTAATCAAACTCGACCCCTTTGGCATTGTAAGTGAGGATATCTGAATCGCCTCTTTGACCGCAAACATCTCCTTTACGACTGGTTGTTCTCCGTAGACCGTTTTAATTCCATATGGTGTTGGGAATTTTAACACTTGGTGTAGAGTTGAGGGTACTGCCCTCGTGTTGTGGATCCATGGCCTTCCGAACAAAGCGTTGTACCTCATGTCTCCTTCAATTACATATAACTTAGCTTCATGTATGGTCCCAGCGGTGTTTATCGGTAATATTATCTCACCCTTAGTGGTTTCACATTCCATGTTGAATCCATTTAGAACTCGGACTGCAGGCACGATTTGGTCTTGTAGACCAGGCTTCTCCACGACTATCGATCGAATGATGTTGGCCGAGCTACCTGGATCAATTAATACACGTTTAACTTGAATTTTATTTATGAGTACAGATGTTACCAGTGCATCATTGTGGGGCTGTATAATCCCTTTCGCGTCCTCGTCATTGAAAGATAAAGTTCCTTCCGGTATGTAAACTCGAGTTTGTTTCTCCCTAGTGATGGATACTTTGGTGCATTTCAACATCAACCCCTAAGGGATATCGACCCCACCCATGATCATGTTAATAACATGTTGAAGTTCTTTTTGTTCTATCTGTTTGTTAGAATCCTTGTCCCTGAAATGATTCTTGGCTCGGCAGTTCAAGAATTCTCGAAGATACCCGTTATTGAATAATCGGGCTACTTCCTCTCTCAACTGTCGACAATCTTCCGTTCTGTGACCGTGAGTGCCATGATATTTACACATCTGGTTAGGATCCCTTTAGGTTGGTGACGAGCGCAAAACACACACTTAAATTATGCTCGCTAGTCAAAGATGGTATAGTATAATTATCGTATCCATATGAATTGAATTTAAACAGTATTATCGTAGTTTGTAGCTAGATTACTATCCAGGAGGATCAACAGTAGAGATTTATATAATTAATAATCTAAAATCTACAACTATTGACTAATGACAATCACAATAAAACTAAGCAAGAAAGTTATCAATGGGAGAAAATAGGATTTTGACGGAATAAGTGCAAGATAATTTTTTGGGATTTAACTCTAGATAATTCACTTCTAATGTTCAAGTGAGTCTCTCGAATTCACTTAATTATCAGTACAAATATTTAGTAGAAACCCTTCTCTCGATTAAGTTTCAATCTCACAATATGAACCAATTTAAGCTCTGTGAATACATGCAAGAATGCGTAGTGGATCAGTCTTTAGGAAAACCTCTTTCGATTATTCTCCTAACTAGATTTAATTAATAATTCAACTAGACTCTTTCGATTACTTAAAAGAATATATGAACTCAACCAACAATATAGTGCAAAGATATCGCAAGTTATTCCTCCTTCTATTACAAGAACAAGTGACTATAGATGCAATAATTAAATCTTCCAAAAATGGTTCAAATTCATAAAAATAGAGTTATACTCTACAAACACTCATCAATATACCAAATCCGTCAAAATCCAAAAGGATCTACTCCATAGACATGGAGATATTATTCACAAATGAAACTAAAGTATAGGAAAACTTAAATTTAATCCAAAACCGGATCTTGAGCGAGGAAGGAATGATAAAATCCTTGTGCTTGTGTTCTTCCAACTCCTCCTTAGCCTCCTTGGTCTCCTTAGGTCGAAATTGTGTCAAAAGTCCCAGAAATGATATTTTTCCCTTATATTTAATTATCTCCCAAATAACCGTGGACGAAAATACTCTTTTAGCGGAAATGAGAAGATACTCTAAGAATTTTAGACTATCGCGTCGCACAATGCGGCGCGTTTGTGGTAAATTCAAGAACGAATTGCAAAACACTTTCTGGCCATATTTTACACAGCCGCGGCGCTCCATGCGGCGCGGCAGTTAGTTTGCTTAGAGTAATTCATTTCTTTCCAGTTTTGACATCCGGACTTGGTTCTCGACCCCCGAACATGATCTCGATTTAATCCCTTGGGCTTCTACTCATACTTCAAAGATCCAAATAGCTTGAATTTGCTTCGTAACATCTAAATAACTCGGAATCACTCTGACACGGCATAAAACACACAATAAGTGTAAAACACTATTAATTAAAACTCAGCATAAGTAAAATACAGTAAATTAGAGTGCAATAAGCGACTAAAATACGGAATTATAGCCTACCATCAGTTGGATCGTATTGTAGAGGTCGAGGCCATTTGGTATCTTTGATGCGACCGATAGCTGATATAATGACAGTAACATCGACATTAAAGTTGTATTCCGATAGCCTCGGTGCTTCTTTAGGCCCGATGGACCTGTCGAAGGTGTTTTTGGTCATGAGTCCCTGGTTTCTCTGACTTCGGTCATTTCTCCTTTCGTTTCTCATGGGGTCCGCCCGGACCCATTGCTTCTTCGGTCTCCATTAAATGGCTGATACCGATCCCTGTTTGGTCTCTATTCACGATCGATGTCTCTCTTGACTCTATCGAAGGTTCTGAGGGGATAAACAAACCCCGAAGGGGCCCCAAGTAGATCATCGTCCACTCTGATCTTCGATTGATACCGATTATGCACGTCGGCCCAAGTAACGATCAGATATTCTATCATGTTTTGTTTCAACTGTTGTGAAGCCACCGAGCTTCGAACATTGAACCCTTGAGTGAAAGCCTGAGCAACTCAATCATCAGTGACTGGCGGCAGATCCATTCATTCCATTTGAAAATGGGATACGAACTCTTTGAGCATCTCGTTATCCTTCTGTTTTACTTTGAAAAGGTCTGATTTCCTGGTCTCGACCTTGATGGTCCCAGCATGTGCTTTCACGAAAGAATCAGCAAGTATAGCAAATGAATCAATACAATTAGGAGGTAAGTTATGATACCATATCATAGCCCCTTTTGATAGGGTTTCTCCGAACTTCTTTAATAGGACAGACTCAATCTCATAATCCTCCAAGTCATTCCCTTTGATGGCACATGTGTAAGATGTTACATGATCATTTGGGCCGGTCGTTCCGTTACACTTAGCAATCTCGGGCATGCGGAATTTCCTAGGGATCGGCTTCGGAGCCGCGCTTGGAGGAAAAGGTTTTTGCACGAACTTCTTGGAATCCGGGCCTTTTAATGTTGGTGGCGCTCCTAGGATTTGGTCTACCCTAGAATTTTAGGTTTCCACCTTTTTGTCATTAGTTTCGGTTTTCTTCTCCCCTGATTCTATCCGTTTTGTCAGCTCCTTGAGCATCTTTATGTTCTTGGTGTTAGACCTCGATTCATATTCATTTGACCTTTCTATGACCGGTTCATCCCTCCGGGTGACTTCCCGAGGCAGATCGGGCTCGGCTCTACTCGGTGCGCGGCCCTGGTTTTGTAACTGGGCTATTGCCACTTGTTGAGCTTGCAACATTTTGAAGATCACCCTTAAACTGATCCCGTGTCCACCAATGTTTTGCGTATTTTGAGCCGCTGATCGGGCTCCTCTACGGACGCTATTTTCGGGATGGGTTGGCAGGTTCGCATCGATAGCCACATGTGAATTAGCGTCAATTGGGTCTGCGGAATTTCGACGGGATCGGCAGGCGATACCTCGTTATCAGGCGCTATGTTGTTATTTTCACCTTGATGACCGGACTCGTTGTCAATATGTAGGGGTGCTGATTGAGAGTTTGACATTTTTGTGTTTTAACCTGAAATCAAAGATACTTCAAAGAGCAAGTGTAAAATAGTGTGTATTATGGAGATTTGTATCAAATAACCACTATTATCCTTAGCCCCACGGTGGGCGCCAAACTGTTTACCCTCAAAATCGGATAACAATTAAATTTATAAGTGATTTTAAGGATACATGATTTAACTTGATGTTGAACGACAAATCAAATTGCAATTGAAATAAGTAATGAAAAAGTAAATGCGAACCACACAAGTTGAACAGTCTTAGCCTTGGAAGGGTTGACACCCTCGAGCCAAAAATGCTTTTATTGACATTAGAACAGAAACAACAAGAGAGTAACAAGAACTTAACGAGAATAATAATATATTGCTTTGGGATGTGTGTTATAATGTCCTTTACAAGTAATCAGACCCCCTTTATATAGTAGAGGAGTCTTACTTTAGGTACAACTTTATAAAAGGTAAAAATCTTCTGGTTTGCTGATTTGCCGGTTCCCTATTGATACGTGCCGAGATTTCCGCGGTGATATCTGACCGGTTACGGATACTTCGGCCTTCCGTTATTTCGGTCTTCTGTTGGTCATACCGGCAATGTTTCCTCGAGCTTACTCGGGGTCAGGGTCGATTCCGAGATCATGGACTCAATGTTCTTGAGGACGGACGTTCTGACCTCACGTTCTGGTTCGACGAGACTCGGGGTCGATCTTCAACCCTTCACATTCGAGTCCGATATGTCATGTAATAATCGAGCCCGATTTCGACCGTATACAATGTTGATGATCAAAATATAACAATTTTCTTTTAAAAGTCGTTGGATCATTGTTTTAATTTACCTGACAGGAATTCACATGCTCAATTGTTTTATGATGTCCACGTACTTTAAACATTTAGTTTTATTTTTCGGTAAACTCAATCTAATAAGATGATTATTTAGTACTAAAGGGTATTAAAAATAAATTAACACTAACGGTCAGTTTTCAAACCTTTTGTTTTTTTCATTCTCAAGGTATGGTCCAACATGAGGATGTGACATTAAAATTTAGTAGTTGTTTGACCAAGAGAACTTTAAGAAATATCATGGATTCCCACTTGTCGGCTTGGATCAGACTACTATAGTAAATTTTGTGTCTGAGTTAGTTATACACTATTTGGCCCAATGATTTGGTCAGTAAGCAGGTTAATAGAAATCAATGTTTTGGTTGCTCGGAATATACACTTAACATAGCAGCTACTTTATTCAAGAAAAATATAACATGGAGGCGTTATTTACGTATTTATACATTATCAGATCACCTCAAAAATAAGTATTTACAACTGTAAAAAAATAAATTAGATTAATTAATAAATTGCAAATGATGTAGTTATTAATTTGCTACCGGGGGTTATAATACATTTATAGTGTAGAAACGTTTCAAAATATAACTAATTAGTTAATATTATGTTCACCCTTTTTCAATTTATAACTTTGTATGAACTATATGACGCCGAAAGTCACTACAACCAAATTATTCAACAGCTCTTACTTTCTTCATTAACGGATTGTCACTTTCACGGCATCTACAAACGACTTAGAGAACCCTTTTTTTTTCTTATTAATGTGGCAAAAAGAAAAAGTAGTACTAAGATATAGACGAATTCATATTTTCTCCAACTCTAGATTTCGTAATCACAAACATAAGTCGTAATAAACTTACGCACCATATGTTACTATGGTAAGAGTCGGATTCAGGATTTAAATCATATGAGTTCAATTTTTAAATTTATAGTATTGAACACATTATATTTTTAAAGTTATGAGTTCATATCTAATATTTATGCAATTGTAATGAATTTTTACATATAAAATTTTATTCTGCATCAAAAATTATGGGTTCAATTGAACCCGTCGGTAACACACGCCCCCTGCGTCTATTGTTAATAATATTTCTTTTTGTCGTACATTTAAGTCATTTAGCTAAATAAAACAGAAGATATTGTATCACCAACACATATTCATATAGAAAAGGAGAGGAGTGAGTTAGCTCGATTTGTAGTACATATGAAGAGAGAAGGTAATATTCAACAGCACTTATGGCCAAAATTATGGAAGTCCATGAAATGTCGAAGCTGTAGTCAAAATCTACAACGCCAGAGAGGACAAAACAAAACCCTGTTATTATTATAGGAAGAAACGGACAAAACACTAGTGATCTTATGGCCATGCATTTTCCATAAATGGCATTAAAAACATGTTTCAACTTCCGGAATCAAAATTCGACCCCGATATCGAAAAGTTCACCTCCGGTTAAACTTTCCAACGTTCGTCAAATAACGCCGAAATGGCCTACGGACCTCTAAAAAAATATCCGGACACGCTCCTAGGACTAAAATCATCCTTCAGAGCTATTGGAATTATCGAAACTCCATTCTGGAATCGTCTTCACACAATTCACACTATGGTTAATTTCTACGTAAGGATCATCAGGGACGGATCAAAGATTTGAAAAATTACGAATTTTGGACCCTTTTGGTTGTCACCAAACTCAAAATTTATTTATGTTATTGGATTCGTAGTTCTATTGTATATATGTATTTAATTGATTTTTTAACGTATTGAAAAGGGTTTGAGCCAAAACTAATGAATTCTGACAAACACATACCATATAGGATACATCTGCCTTTGGTCCATTAAGAATGAAGCAAGAGTATCATATTTGATCTTGGGAGCATGTGGAACCATAGTGGGGAACTATTGCTTCCTTATCCTCCCCAGATCTAAACCTATTGTTCCCTTAACGTTTGATTAGTCAATCTATCAAATTCCTCCATTTGCCTTGCCTCTAGGGGAGTCTTTTGCTGACACCTTTCCCCCAACAAAGATGGCGATTTCTCAGAACGTTACGTTGCTTTTCTTATTAAATAGGAGTAGTAATTATTTGGTTACTCCTGTTTATCAACATGCACACAAGTAAGATACGTAAAGTTTTAGAGAACTTCTCATTTAGTGATCGAATTATTGAAATTATTGCGAAATATATGTTTCACCCTGCAGGTCAATTTGATCTTTAAGCTAATTCCAGCTAATTGTTCACTGATAATCTATATTCGAGAGTCCACTGCTAAAGGGTAATAATATCTGGATTAGTACCCTGGTCTAGATTAAGTTTTAACCCTCTCAAAAATATGGAACTTACAATATATATAATACACGCAGACGTAACGGTAAAGCAAGACATAATACTTGCATGGACATCCATAGCAGGAGGTTTTATTTTCCCTCTCG
>AWOL01S0026402.1:0-47999 GCA_000715115.1 Nicotiana otophora | reverse complement strand
GGGGGGGGGGGGGGGGGGTGAGGAGGTCATAGAGGGGAATTATGTACTGATTTAGGTTAATTATGGAATTTAATATAAAGGACCTAATTTATTCTTCGTTGATGATATGTGAGCAATTTTAGCGATCGTCCCGTTTGTAATAATGAATCATTTCCACGTGCTACACCAATCTTCCTATGATTAACCTTAATCAAGAGAACTAGGCGGCTAGGCTCTCTGTGAACAAATCTATATATCAACACTGAAAATTATATACTACGAGTAGATATGGCCGGTCCTTCAAGTCTAATTAAAAACTGTTGGCTTCGGAAAATATGGATTGCGCTTCATTTCTTCATTCTTTATTAGAAAGTGATAGCCTTATATATGAATATCAAATGCATGAATCTAAGGATCATCAATGTTTACCCTCAAAAATGATAATAATTGAATTTATACGCGGTTTTAAGGATATGTGGATTAATTCAATACAAGTGATTAATCACGTTAGATGAACAGGTTAAAGGTAGAATAAATGGTCAAACCATTAGTAGTATCGAGTCCAGGCTCGGTTGTGAGCCTAACAATTAGTCTGCCTTCGGTTCGGAACCCAACACTTATGAAAAAATATGAACAAATTAAGAACTTTGAATAACCTTTAGAAGCAACGAAAACAAATGTATATTGCCTTGATATGCGTGTTACAGTATGTCTATTGAACAATCAGCTTCCCCCTTATATAATATGGGAGTTTTACCCTAAGTACAATTATAAGAAAGGTAAAAATCTTTCTTTTCGCTAATCACTTATCTGCTGCTGATATGTGCCGAGATTCACGCCGTGATATACAGTTGGACACGGATATCACGGCTCTTTGTTAATCGTACATGGTTGGTTAGTAATGCTTTTCGAGGTCTTGGAACTCTAACCGGATCTGGGGGCGTGGTTTCGATGGTTCCGAGGGCAGGTGTTTTATTCGGGCATTGATACGAGAGGCTCCTGGCTTCGATTCTGATTCCTTATAGTTACGTCCTTGCTTCGTTTGCTTTACCGGGAAATCAGGGTGCTCATTAGCCTCGATTTTACCCGTATACAGATAGTCCCCTCGTTTCTCAAAGAGTAGGTTTGCCGAAACGATGAGAAATGATAGACGTTCTCCGATTCCTTCATCCGTACCTTACGACGAAGAAGTCGAAACGTCCAATCAGTCGCATCGTATTGACTTCGGACACGTGTCAATCATCGGCCGGTTCCTTCTGAATGCGAAGTGTCGCCTACTTCCCCTATAAAAGCTTCTACCCATGTTCTTTCTCCACTTTCTGATCAAGCTTTTACCTTCGAATACTCTAGCTATCACCAGCTTCCTTCAAATCTTCATATCTTCATCTTTGATCTTTAAATCCTCATAGTTGTTCTTATGTTTTTAGCTAGATTTTCTTCGAATCTCCTTACTCTATTTTTTAGCCTTCAAACTTGTTTCTGCAAACCTCTATACTTTTTCTTTAAATCTTCAAACTTTCTCAGATAGTAATGGCAAAAACTTCCAGGTCAGTCCCTCAGCATGCTGTCTCTTCATCTTGCCAACCGACCATCGATACTAAGGCGGTCATTCCCGAAATAGTTGTTCTCGAGACGGCTGCTCCCGAAGTGGCGACCACAGAACCGACTCCCGAGTCCCTATTGAAAATGTTTATTCCCGAGGGCTGTTCAATTGTGGACGACTTCAAGGTCGAGAATACCTCATCGAAATAGGACCAAGGTGAATGAGCATCGAGGTATATATGCTCCTTTATCGAAGATATCCATTCCGCGGTCCGAGAGGATTGTAAATGGAAAAGCAAGGACGTAGTAGTCCCCGGGCCCGAGGATGCTATTACTACCCACGTAGATGGGTATTTAAGTGTTTACACTTAAACCCTTCACACTAGGCCTGGTAGACCCATTTGATTTATATTTTTGCAAGAGATACAAAGTGTGCCTTGGGAAAATCCACCCATCTCTATGGAGGATCGTGATCCTCCTTCGTTACTTTGTGAATAACACCGAGTCTCGTTGGTTCACCATCGATCACCTGCTCCGCCTACATAGTCCCCAACATAATACTCATAGTTTTACCTATTGTGATTACACATACTTTACCTTTATTAGAAATTCACATAACATATTCATAGAGAAAATCTTTAGAATAACTCGTTCACTTTCTTCAATTCTAAATCTCTACATCAAACACCCAAACTAAAACTTTTGCGACCTCCAACAATTACTCTAAGATGTGCTAGCATGAATATGACCATAAAATTTTCTATCCAATATATTTGATCACGGAATGATGCTTCTTTTTTGACGTGTTTGAACCTTTAACCCCCATAGGTTTACTAAAAATAGGAACAACGAGGTTCGAAATTTGGCTGTAATTATTCAAAAATCCATCAATATGCCGAGCACGGTATTTCAGGAGATTATATCCTAAGAGACATGAAGGTTACTTCCAATAGTACTGACATGGTTAATCATTGCGATGACATCATTGATTCGACACATGAGGCATAGAGTTGCCTAGTAGGCATTGATAATGTAGGGATCGTGTTCATGATTCTGAGATTTAAAAATATGAGTCATTTTAGACATGTGACATATGGGAGGCATGGTCGGGAGGATAAAGATATTAGCGTCGGTTATTCTTGGAAAACTATGAGCCATGAAGAGGACAACAACAATTGCTTCATTCCATACGTGCCTTGTTTGGCAATAGTAAGCCTCAAAGAGAGATAGCACTTACGTGAAACCAGTCGCCTGAGTTGCATTACGCTCTTAACTGTATTTCACACAAGAAATCTATGCCACAAACCCATGAGGATGAAAAGGAAGTTGAACATTTATGAGATTATTATCATTCTGACAACTTAACCCTTCCTGATAGTTGATTCTATATGAGAGGACTAGAGATACAGTGAACTTTTCTTTCAAATCAATATGCTCTCATGTTACTAGATAGTGAAAATGATTCATGATAATATACACAAAGGAACAAAGTGATTGTTCAAACCAAAGGAGCAACATACACTAGAGAGAAAAAGAGTGGCTCAAGAAGGACCTCAACACTAGGCTGCTTTACATTAGATTTGATACCACATAGGTAAATATTATGGTAGTGCGTGCATAGGCACAAGTGAGCATATGTTATCCATTTGAATCAAAACATTTTGTAAGCTATTCATTAGGTATAGTCCCTTGTTGAGAATTTAGGGAAGCAGTGAAAAGTATTAACCTAGGGTTATAACCCAATTCAAGGAAATCATTATAGAACTCAATTTCTCTAGAAGTTGTAAATATAAGAGAATTTGTGATAGAGTGGATTCATGAATAATGTGTCTCATTCAAAGAGTAGATACATGTAATGTTTTGTGATTCAATTTTTTTGTTAAGACCATATTTATATAGGCCTCTTCAATATGGATCTACATATACAACAAGGAATATAATGTGGTGTTCATAATGATGTACTAAGGAGCGACTTACTTGTTGACTTTAGATTGATAGGGCAGTACCTTAATTGATGCCCCTCTACACCACATCCAAAACATACACTAGTACCATAGTGACATACCATCGAATGACATCTCATACATTTCACACGATGAGGATGGGATCCGCTAAACTGATTCGCCCCACTTACCCGATATTTACCCTTTTGTATACATCATAAGTATTCCCCTTAGTCTTCCTCCAAGCCTTCATGGTGGGAGTAACAGTTTTCTGCAACAGCTTGTTGTATGGACTTTTGGAATTGCCCAAATCTACCACCCCTAACACGCTTCTGAGCATACTCACAACATGATGCAAATTATTTTTGCCCGCATATCGGGCAGACCGGGATGGGTGTATCCAACCTAAGGGCATTTGTTCTTCTTGTGCCCCCTCTTTCTACAATCATAAAATATTTCAAGAATCATTCAACATAAACCGAGTGGCTAAACCCGAGTGACTCTTCTTTCATATTAAACATTTCGGCTTATTGATGCCAATAACCCTCTTTCATTTCTTAGGTGCTCTCACCACATAAACTGGTGGCAGGATAACATTAATAAAAACAGGGACACTTTCCCTAGAAACTGGTTCTTTCATTCACTCCTTGTTACCTCGAACTTGCGGGTTACTCATATAGAAAATGAGACATGAGGAGGAAATTAGTTTCCTATCTTGAGCTCTATCGCACGATCTGGAGTATCAAAGAAGTGTGAAATTCCTAAATGTCCAAGTAGCCTCCTCATTATAGATGTAGTCGACAATACACCGATAAGAAGGACTCTACTAGATACGGCTCCGAGACATCCTAGAACACTTTAAAACCTTAGGCTCTGATACCAAGTTTGTCACGCCCCAAACTCGGGGAGCGCAACCGATGCTCAACCGAGTAAAGCCGACCGAGCAAGCCTGTTAGATTTCCTTCTACCCGAACTCATCCATGAATAAAGAAGAGATGCACTCCATAAATCAAACACTGAAAATATTTTATTAACAACTCCCATTTCATTCCATTAGCTACTTCATTCATAATTTCCAAAGTATTACAAGTTTATAGATATAATGCAAAACATGTTTGCCAAATAGCAACATTTCTAGTTCAATTCCCAACATCATACACCACCCATAACCTATCTACGGAGCCTCTAAATATGACAAAAGAATAGTGTGGAAGTTCCGGCAACAAGGCCCCGGCTATACCTCAAGACACAAAGTGTAACATCAAGTGACATTCGGCCCGGAATAGAATAGGGCTCACCAAAACCTACTGAATAGGGAGTAACTGCTAACGAGGACCAAAGTTGCACCGTTGATGAATCACCTGCATCCATTGAAGATGCAGCGCCCCCGACAAAAGGGACGTTAGTACATATGAAATAGTACTAGTATGTAAAACTAACTGTCCTCTTTCAAAATAGAATACCAATGTAAGAAGGGAAAATCCATAGAAACAACAAGTCACAATCAATGATATTCAAATGCCAAGTTAAAACATAATAATTTCCTAAATGTGAAGATAATAGTGGGAAGTGATAATCAAATTATGATGATAATATTATTTTTGGTTGGGAGATCTTTAGCACTGATATACCACTGTTCACAATAAAAATACCACCGTACTTTTAGCACAGAGTCCGATCACGACCCGATCGGCTAGACTATCTCATTAGAGAATCAACCATAATTACTATCAATACCAATACCACCGTAATTTTAGCACGGAGTCTGATCACAACCCGATCGGCTAGACTATCTCATTAGAGAATCAACCATAATTACTATCAATACCAATACCACCGTAATTTTAGCACGGAGTCTGATCACAACCCGATCGGCTAGACTATCTCATTAGAGAATCAACCATAATTACTATCAATACCAATACCACCGTAATTTTAGCACGGAGTCTGATCACAACCCGATCGGCTAGACTATCTCATTAGAGAATCAACCATAATTACTATCAATACCAATACCACCGTAATTTTAGCACGGAGTCTGATCACAACCCGATCGGCTAGACTATCTCATTAGAGAATCAACCACAATTATTATCAATATCAATACCACCGTAATTTTAGCACGGAGTCTGATCACGACTCGATCGGCTAGGTTGTATTATTTGAAGACATCAACCAAAATCTCAATTTCAATTACAATTTTCAGCACAATCACCACCATGTGTGCGACATGATATCCGATCACGACCCGATCGGCTAGGCTGTCTTATTCGAGATATCAACCCTTTTATATCAATTAATCTTATCCCAATTAAGAGGAATAATTTTATCACATCAATCTCATCCCAAATAAGGGGAATAATTTACAAAAATAACATAGGTGTAAATGTATTTACCTCATCATCTTCCACATTGTATAAATCTCCATTAGTATTTTCAACCAATAACAACAACAATATTTCCTTGGCTCTTTTGGCCATTCACAGGATTCTTTATTCAAGGCACGGGGGCCATATTTGTTATTCCACACTTTTATTTCTTCCATCTCATGTATCATCATCATAAATATCAATATACATATAATATTCCGGAAATCACAACTTTAAGTTCATTAGAATGAAAAGTTTAAGCACCATAGATTTCTTTCAGAGAAATGGAGTAAAATAATTGGCAATTGATGCGTAAGTTAAAATCATCAGCAAATAACACACCAGTTATTCTTGACACATTTTCCTCCACAAGGGCAATGCACAATTTCCACTCACGAATATGTAAGAACACAAAACACATTGAAAATACTCACAAATCATAATGTCTGTTAAAACAGCCATATATGAGCATGACTTGAGTTTATAGGCTTTTAGGCAATTCTATTTTTGAAATCAATTCGGAATAGTTGAATCAAGGCTCATTTCATAACCTTTCTCACATCATTTCATTTCATTAGCTCTATTGGCCACAAGTATAACTTTCACTTATATCAATCATCACATTTCAAGCGTCTTTCATACCTTTTAATTTCATTAGCACCATTGGCCACAAGTATAACTTTAACTTATATCAATCATCGCATTTCATACTTCTTTCACATCTTTATAGGTTATCAACAGTAAGACATTTCCAATCAAGGCTTTAGGTACACATATGAGCAATTAAGAGTCTTAAGCATATTGAGTTTTCTCACACAATTTGGAATCATAACCTTCATTTGAATCACAACTCGAAGACATAGCATTTTAATACACATATCATTCTTGAACACATTCCCAAAGGATAACATAATGTGTTAGAAACATTCAGAACACGTTTTGAATACTTGATTCTCGACACTTTGCTTATTCGGGACAATTGAATTTATTGGAAACAACTCGGAACATAGAATAAGGAACTTGAGACAACCATACTTGAAACTTATGAGAACATCATTGAATTCAATTCTAAGAGAGTAGTTTAGCCAACATACCTTGCTTTAAGTTTTTCTTAAATTACTACAACGTTCCGGAAATTCTAGCAATCCCAATCTATTTTGAGACATATCAAAATTGAATCATTATTAGGAAGATATCCATGATCTCAGCTCATTTGAGCATTTTATCAAATACTAGGTGTGCAAATTTAACTACAAGGTTCTTCTACAAGATTTCCTTCATTCCACAACCCAATATTTACTTATTTGAGCTCAACAATCTTCCCACAAACCTTATTAGTACAAGCATGTATAAATAATACTCCTATACCCAAGAATCATACTCCAAATCAACCATCTTTTACCCAAATTCAAAATTAAAAACTTGGGTATAGAACCTTACCTATTAGATGAAGATCTTGTTAGATTTCCTTGTTGATTTCAAAGTTTGGGCAAAATCTTGATGAACAAAACACTTCATCTACTTTCTCTCTCTAGAACACTCTCACTTCTCTTTCTTTCCGAGAAATGGAGTAAAATGATTGGCAATTGATGCGCAAGTTAAAATCATCAGCAAATAACACACCAGTTATTCTTGACACATTTTCCCCCACAAGGGCAATGCACAATTTCCACTCACGAATATGTAAGAACACAAAACACATTGAAAATACTCACAAATCATAACGTCTGTTAAAACAGCCATATATGAGCATGACTTGAGTTTATAGGCTTTTAGGCAATTCTATTTTTGAAATCAATTCGGAATAGTTGAATCAAGGCTCATTTCATAACCTTTCTCACATCATTTCATTTCATTGGCTCTATTGGCCACAAGCATAACTTTCACTTATATCAATCATCGCATTTCAAGCGTCTTTCACACCTTTTAATTTCATTAGCACTATTGGCCACAAGTATAACTTTAACTTATATCAATCATGGTATTTCATACTTCTTTCACATCTTTATAGGTTATCAACAGTAAGACATTTCCAATCAAGGATTTAGGTACACATATGAGCAATTAAGAGTCTTAAGCATATTGAGTTTTCTCACACAATTTGGAATCATAACCTTTATTTGAATCACAACTCAAAGATATAGCATTTTAATACACATATCATTCTTGAACACATTCCCAAAGGATAACATAATGTGTTAGAAACATTCGGAACACGTTTTGAATACTTGATTCTCGACACTTTGCTTATTCGGGACAATCGAATTTATTGGGAACAACTCGAAACATAGAATAAGGAACTTGAGACAACCATACTTGAAACTTATGAGAACATCATTGAATTCAATTCTAAGAGAGTAGTTTAGCCAACATACCTTGCTTTAAGCTTTTCTTAAATTACTACAACGTTCCGAAAATTCTAGCAATCCCAATCTATTTTGAGACATATCAAAATTGAACCATTATTAGGAAGATATCCATGATCTCAGCTCATTTGAGCATTTTATCAAATACTAGGTGTGCAAATTTAACTACAAGGTTCTTCTACAAGATTTCCTTCATTCCATAACCCAATATTTACTTATTTGAGCTCAACAATCTTCCCACAAACCTTATTAGTACAAGCATGTATAAATAATACCCCTATACCCAAGAATCATACTCCAAATCAACCATCTTTTACCCAAATTCAAAATTAAAAACTTGGGTATGGAACCTTACCTATTAGATGAAGATCTTGTTAGATTTCCTTGTTGATTTCAAAGTTTGGGCAAAATCTTGATGAACAAAACACTTCATCTACTTTCTCTCTCTAGAACACTCTCACTTCTCTCTAAAAAACCTCCGATAATTGCCCCAAAATAAGCCCCAAAGCCTATTTATCAAAATGGGGTCGGGTTATAAAAATAAAAAAATTAACCCTCCGGAAGCAGGTCTGCAGTCGCATAATGGACCGCAGAATGGGTATGCGGGCCGCACAATGGTCGCAAAAATCGGTGCCCAGAACTGGGCTGTTCTGGTCCATTCTGCGCGTCTTTGCGGTCGCAGAAGCACTTTCGCGATCGCATAATTATTATGCGATCGCAGAATTGGTCGTAGAAACGCATTTTTCCAGCCTTTAGTAGTTTGGTCATGACTTCTTGTAGTAGTATCCAAATGATAAACGGTTTGAAGCGTTGGAAACTAGACACATAGACCTTTCTTTTTATAGGTAATACACCATATAACTCTTTATATCAAGAGAGGTATGCTCGTTGGAAATTAGGTCTTGTGCGAACTCACTTGAAACTTTATCCCATCATAAACGTTTTTACTTGCCTTACCCTTGGGGCTCTTCTTAGACCATAAATTATTTTTAATGCACCTCATACATATATTATCATGATCAATTGATAGCATTCATATAATAGTCCTTGTCTGCACATAAAATAATATAATTAGCGCACATTAACTTTCTTAATAGCGCTTAAGTACTTAGAATTGTTTCGGGGTGTTACACGTTCCCACTAGGGTGATAGTGTGTGGGGAGTATCGCTTTAAACTTATGGTCTTCGAAAAACTTGTTTACCTTGATGCCGATGAATTTCTTCCCATTATCACATAAGATCTCGGGCGGTATCCCGAACTGGCATATTATGTGATCCCAAATGAAGTCAATGACTTCTTTTTCACGGACTTTCTCGAACGCTTGAGCTTCGACCCATTTAGAGAAATAATCAGTCATAAACAATATGAATTAAGCCTTACCAGGTGCCCACGACAGGGGACCGATGATATTCATTCCCTACTTCATGAACGGTCATGAGGACAAGACCGAATGGACATGGATATCATGACCCTTTGTTACTCGTGCGCGGTCGGTTGGTAATGCTTTCCGAGGTCTTGGAACTCGAACCGGATCCGAGGGGCGTGGTCTTGATTGTTCAGAGGCAGGTGTTTTGTTCGGGCCTTGATACGAGAGTCTCCTGACTTCGATTCCGATTCCTTATAGTTACGTCCTTGCTTCGTTTGCTTCACCGAGAAATCGGGGTGCTCATTAGCCTCGATTTTACCCGTATACACTCAAAAAATTAAATTGCTTTTGAATATTTATTTAATGGAGCATATTAGATAGAAAACCGACTTAGATTAACAGGGTCTCATAAAGCAACACAATTAAATGATGCTTTATCAAGTAGAGAAGTTAGGACACAAATTTCATGAATATATAACAATTATTACATAGACTTTCGTAATTAAGGATGTGTCATAACGTTCAATGAAGAGGTGATAATTCATATTGGAAACATATGGTTTAAATCCTTTAAACCCAGCAAAAACAAAGCCTTGATAGGTAGAATTATCGAGTATTAATATTGGTGGGAAGCAACTATTACTATGCGTATTAGTAGAAAAAGCGCAAGCTAATCCGAATACTAATCTATAGAAAAAGTTACCGAGAAGACTTCCTAGCCTAGTTGCGTAATGGCTGTCAATTTCAAGAGAATTGAAATATATCATAGAGCGTTCTAGGTGGAACCCAGTTTCGATATGCCTAGGCAATGTCAATGGCCCAAAATTAATAACTTGTGATGGAGTTAAGCAAAAGAGGCATCATTTTTTGCTTTTCCACTAAGAAATAAAGAATAGAACTTATAACCTAAAAGTAAATGTATACTAGTACTCCTTTTTCTACGCTCGTGTGGTGATTGCCTTTTGTTCTAATCTATCTATTGAAAGGTCTATCTAGATGACTAGATAAGAAAAGATAGGTACAAACCTATAAGTAAAAAGGGTTGGGAACCACACAAAAGTTGTATGAGAATAGAAGATTAAAGTTAACAAATGGGAATCTCTTTCATTTCATTAATAATGGGTCACAGGGATACCTTGCTTTTTGATCGGATTGGAATAAAGCAAAGTTTTCATTCCATCAAAGTAAAGTTTTGCTAAATAGAACTAGTGTGTGCACGGAAGATACACCAGAAGATGTAATTACAATTTCCCTTTCTTGCTGATCGATCACAAATTCATAAATGGGAAAGAAAGGTACTCAAAATAGAAAAAAATAAAGATAAAAAGAGAACAGCTTTTGGAAAAGAAAGAGTCTCCTTGGAAAATTTCCATCAACCTCTTTTGCTTTAGCAAAGATGCAAAAACCAAACGGTAAGAAAAGAATAGCGTGTAGTTTGAAGAATAATATTGTTGGATTATCCTAAGGGAATAGTCCATACCAAGAAGTTACAATTTTAATCATAGTATACGATTCCGAATCGCAGTGCGGCAGTGGTCTCATTGTCCGGTTGGGCTAAAAGTACTCCTAATTAGTATTCTAATACTGATGGAACTATTTTCAAAATGGCCTATTTACTACTAGTTTGTTTTGCCTTCCACTTAATATATGCAAGATGCTCTGTGATGTTCTTTACTCCTTGTCACATTGAATGGTCTTTACTTCTTGTCGTTTCAAATGACAAGTATTTTGATATTTCAAATGCTTAAGATATATGCAGTGAGAGCTTGATTTTGGTGAAGAACATGTGGATGCGACCTTAAAATTAGCTGTTTGACCAAAAGTTAAATACTTAAAAATATCATGGATTCACACTTGTAATCGGCTTAGATCATTCGAAGTAGTAAAGATAATAATATAGGATACCACAATAATGATTACGTCGGTAAGCACGTAAATAAAGTCAACTATAAATTGGTTGCTCAGTAAATGGACATAACTAGCTCACGTTTCTTCACAAACCTGAAAGTTGTTTTTTACAACTCGAAAGGAACACTGTTGCCATTCTTTCTGTGAAAGACCAAGGGAAGGCATAATTTAATATTGGAGACTTTTTTCTTACCTTTGCATGGACTATATGACCCCTCATGTAACTGCAACCAAATCACTCAATATATACTACGACTTTTTTAAAAAAAATTGTGAACTGTTTTTAGCTTTTTGGACGATTGTCAGATTTGAACCAAATTAAGATCTCTATTGCCTGCTCGAATACTATGTAGTATTATATAAATTTCTCATTTAAAAGCCTAGAATACTAACAGATATAATACTTTTATTCAGTTAATTATAGTATGTTTCAACATACGCTATACATATGACTTCTTATATAATCAGCTAGATCTAGGGCGGATGTAGCATAGAGTTACCAGGTTCAACTGAACTCAATATTTTTAACGCAAAGTATAAATTTATATGTAAAAATTACTAAAATTGCTATAAATAGTAAATATGAACCCATAACTTTAAAATATAATGGGTTCAATGTTAAAAACTTTAGATGTTGAACCCATAAAATTAAAATACTAGATCCGTCTCTGCTAGATCGGTCATTAAACTTCATAACCATATATAAGGAACACTATGTGAGCTAATTATATTACTTGTCTTACGTTATGTACATGAATATCATTTAGCCAAAATAAAGCAGCAAATCTCTAACTTACATACATACATTCTGATAGAAAAGAAGAGAATCGCGAGTTACGTTAGCTAGATTTGTAGGGCAAACGTGGAGGATATGTAATATTCGACAACGCATACATGAAATGTCACAAAGCTGTAGTCGAGATCTACAACCCAAAGGAGACAAAACAAAAACCTTCGCAAATTAAAGGATTTGAAAGAATAGGGGATAAAACCTTTGCGATCTCTTGGCCATGCATTTTCCATATAAGGGGTCCATTGAGAACAAACAATTGTGGGAACCATTGCTTCCTTGTCCTCCCAAGATCTAACCTATTTGTTCCCCTTCAATTCTTATTTGTATTCTATCACTTCATTCATTTGTCTTGCATCTGAGGCACAAAGATGGCGATTTTTCACAAATGTTACGTTGCTTTTACTAATTATATCATCAATTATGAGCTATCTATAATTGATTAACACACACGTAAGTATTTAGATATTGAATTATTGAAATTATTGCCAAATGTGTTGCACCTAGCTGGTCCAATTAGTTCTCAAGCATGCATCAGTTTCCCATAGGAAAAGACAGATGAATTCAATTTGACAACTTAAATTTTTCAAACTCATGGCATTTTGCGTGTGATATTATCATTAGATAAGGATACTAACTCTAAAGAAGGATATTAATCTCGAGATAAAATATGAGATTATATTTATATCATATTTTGTTTACCTAAAAAATAGTACAGTTGAATTTATACGTGGTTTATAGATAAGTGAATTAATTTGATCCCAAAAATGATAAATAAATTAAACAAGAATGTAAGATTTAGCGTTAAGATCAATATCGGACAACTAAAATCTTGTATCCGGGAGTAGAGCTTCCGGAGGCCGCAGTTACAATATTAATAAGCAAGATGACAAAATATTTTTGAGCTTTGAACAGTGTATAGCATTAGTTTATCAAAAAAATCGTGCCCCTTACAATGGTTGTTGAGCTCACTATTTATAGTTGCACCTAGGGAACAAGGCCCTAGGATCAAGCTCATCTTAAATGACAATTATGAGAGCCATTGAAGAATGTGTAACAGTAGGCAGTGAATGCCATATTCTCTATAACGGACTACGTACTTAATACTATAGAATATTCTCCATTAAATGCTACCAGGTGGCAGGCATTTATTTCGCCTTTATGAACATCATTCCCTTCGGGAACAAACGAGATTGTTGCCTTCAGACCTGATTGTCTTTGGCTCCACGTCTCGCTTTATTATGCAAGCATTTAATATGAACGTATTTTACCCTATACAGATAGTCCCCCTGCTTTCCGGTGGCATATTTTATGTCAACGAGAAGTTGGTAAAGATATCTTTCTTGGCGGGAAATTCTTTGAACGGATCCACTATCGTTCCCTCCGGCCTTGTCAAAAACGACTTCGCCCCTCGGGTATTGTTGTCGACCCTCTGCGTTGTTTGATTTATAGGAGCTCCGGGAGGAACTAGGCCACGTCCATTCGCGTTGTTGGAAGCACCCGACAATGCCTGCCTCAACTCTGTCATGACCTGATTCTGTCGTGAGAGATGACCCATAATAGCTTTTTGTTGCTCCATCAGGATCCTTACTGTTTCAGCAATGTGCTCTTCTTCAGCATCATCAGGAGTTGCCTCTCAAACATGACGTAGATATTGCGCGCCATGGACCGGCGTGGCCTCATCCCCTCGTTGCGGGTATCACTGATCGAATCTTCGGGTTGAGGCTGATTTCTTTGGGCCTCAATGTTGTATGCGATGTTGACATCGTTATCTGCCATTTTTTATGATTTTTGCTAAGAACAAAGAATCAAACAAGTTAGTAATAAATGCAAGGATCAACTCAATTACACAACTGTCTATGCTCCATAGTGGGCACCAAACTGTTTACCTGAAAAAGATGTATAGTTGAATTTATACGTGGTTTATAGACAAGTGAATCGACTTGATCCCAAAAATGATAAATAAATTAAACAAGAATGTAAGACTTAGCGTTGAGATCAAGATCAGACTGCTAAAATCTTGTTTCCGACAGCAGAGCTTCCGGAGGCAGCAGTTACAATATTAATAAGCAAGAAGACAAAATATTATTGAGCTTTGAATAGTATATAACATCAGTTTATCAGAAAAATCGTGCCCCTTACAATGGTTGTTGAGCTCATTATTTATAGTTGCACCTAAGGATCAAGGTCCTAGGATCAAGCTGCTCTTCAATGACAATTATGAGAGTCATTGAGAATGTATAATAGTAGGCGGTGAATGTCATATTCTCTATAACGGATTACGTACTTAATGCTATAGAATATTCTCCATTAAATACTACCGAGTGGTAGGCATTTATTTCGCCTTTATGAACATCATTCCCTTCGGGAACAAACGAGATTGTTGCCTTTGGACCTGATTGCCTTCTGCCTTTGGCTCCACGTATCGTTTTATTATGCAAGCATTTAATATGAACGTATTTTATCCTATACAATTTTATTATGGATATTAGTTAGTAGAGGAATAAATTTTATTCAAAATGATGTTATTAGCTAATTCCATAGGATATCCTTGTCTCTCCCACCTGATAACCAAACGACCCCAAGGCTTCAAACTAATCCACTGCAGCACTAATATTTTCTAGTAAAAAATAATAATTAAATTGATAGTGCCATAATTCATAAATATCTCGAACAGTAGCCTGATGTAGATCTAGTTTTTGATAATAATAAAGAAAACATCTCTTGGAAAATATGAAATACATACTGCTCGCGCACGCATAGACGTAAGGGAAAGTTCGCACTCGAGTCCTTCGTACCATAACAAAACTTTTATTTTTTATTTTTCAATATTAATTAAGTAAACAGAAATTTATTTTTCTAACAAATTAAACTTTTAAATAAAATAGTCAGACAATTCAACATATTATCAAAGCAAGCATTTATCCTTTCTCGCTGCAACTTATTATTTAAAAGGAATTTTCAATGTTTATGACACATAATAAGTAGTGATAATCGCTCATTTGTATAGGAGTAGAATTATGTTGTACTAAGTAGTAAGTATACCCTAACACTTTCGTTCTTTCTTTATCGCAATATATACAAAGTATTAATATTAAAAAATCCTAAAGAGATTCAGCCTTGCATGTGCTTCATCAACCGTCCTATAGTTAACTAATTGCATAATCAAGAAAAATAGTCGCTTAGCTAGGCTCTATAGGAACGACCTATTCAATAGAAAATTAAATGTTAGTACTAATTTACTAGGTCAGTAGGACTAATGGGTTAACAGAAGTCGTTTCGGAAAATATGGATTGCCCTTCGTTACTTGATTTTTAATTAGAAAAGGCACAACCTCATGAATACGAAAGGCTTACATAAAAGGTGATCCTCAAAAAAGCAATTGATTAAATATTTATTTAATGGGAAAGCTTATTAGAAAGCATACCAACCTAGATTAGTAGGGTATTATAAACAACAAAACAAAATGATGCTTTATTAAGTACAATATTTAGGATGCAAAGTTTCTAAATATATAACAATAGTAATTAATAAAATAATCACAAATGATTTCCAAGCTTAGTCGCGATTAGTGGCTGTCAAATTCAAGAGTGCTGACATATCCTACTCGTACGTAGGTGGAACCTAATTTTGATATTAAGGGGTCAATGGGCCATATTTATAACTTAATGGAGTTGAGCAAAGAAGGCATCATTTTTTCCCACTGTGAAAAAATAGAGTTTAATTTCTATTAGATACTATTAAAAAAATTATATATTACAAGGTCACTAAAAAGATAACTATAAATAAGTACCTATAAAAAATATGATTAATAATTTAAAAAATAAGACGACGTACGACAAACTTATAACAAGTTAAAATAAATTGATTATATAAAATTTGCTTAGATTAGCAATGCATATAATATAAGTTAAATACATAAAAATTGGATTTGTAATCTAAAAGTAAAAGAACATAGTACTCCTTTTTCTCCGCTCGTGTGGTGGTCGCCTTTAAATTATTCCAATCTACTATAGAAAGGTCTATCCAGATGACTAGCTAAATGGAGATAACTATAAAGTTTGGGAGCCAAATAAAAGTTTTATGAGAATAAAAGATTAAAGTAATACAAATGGGCATTCCCTTCATTTCATTTAATGGGTAATTGGGATACTTTGCTTTTGATCGGATTGGAATAAAGTTAAGTTTTCAAATCAAAGTAAAAGCTCCATAAAACAAATCTCATATATATGTGAACGGGAGATACACCAGGGATGCAATTGCATTTCCCTTTCTTTCTTTCTTTCTTTCTGATGACAAACAGTGAACGAATAAAAGAATATTTATATTATAAGGTCCTTCAAAAGATTGCCAGAAACTTATAGCATTAAGCAGTAATTTTCTTTCCTTCATCAGACAAGGTGGGTTGCTCTGATGGTAAGCACCCTCCACTTCCAACCAAGAGGTTGTGAGTTCGAGTCATCCCAAGAGCAATGTGGGGAGTTCATGGAGGGAAGGATGCCGAGGGTCTATTGGAAACAGCCTCTCTACTCCAGGGTAAGGGTAAAGTCGTTGTTGTTGTTGTTTCTTGCCATCATCACATATTGAATTTACCGACTTTAACCCCTAAAGGGCATCATCCGCCCAGCAAATAGCAAATAATATATGTTTGACGTAGACACTTTCCTCAATGACAAAAGGGATTGCTCTAATGGTAAGTAACCTCCACTTCCAACCAAGAGGTTGTGAGTTCGAGTCAACCCAAGAGCAAGGTGGGGAGTTCTTGGAGGGAAGGATGCCGAGGGTCTATTGGAAACAGCCTCTCTACCTCATGGTAGGGGTACTCCCCAGACCCCACTAGTGAGATTATACTGGGTTGTTGTTGTTGTAGACACTTTCCTCAATGACACAGCTTCTACCATTTCCAGCTAGCAACATAATTAATCTCTCCTCCTTGAGGCTTGAGCATCATATAGTAGAAAATTCAGATAAGTGCGCATGCAATAAACCTGAGGAGCCCGCGAGGCATCGTAAGCTTCAGTAATCTTTTTGTTAACAGACGACTTCCTGCTCAAATATTTTCAATTCTATTCTATAATCACAAACAAATAAATTTTAGCTCTAATCCAGCTGTATTTGTATCGAATTCAGTTACTTGATCTCGTCCACCTCTTATATATGCAACTACTTCCCACATATGCTACTCCAATACATTATCTCCGATTCAGTCTCCAAATTCCTTTTAGTGAAACTCAATAAACAACAAAATATTAACAATGGCTAAATCTCTAAATACAATTACATATTTCAAGATGATGTTCAGTTTTCCACGTCAGAATATGCAATGAATTTGCTTTCTTATAATTACTGCTGTCTCTTCTACCAATGCTAAAAATGTATAGTTTTATATACATACGCAAATTTAGAATTTAAACTTCATGGTTTAGAATGACATAGAACCCACTTAACCATTTGAGTTACTTTTTCCGAAATTTAGTATTTGTACATATTTAGAAGATTTCTTAACCACACGTACAAAATGTTGTACTTTTGTCTTCAAAGAAGCTGAAACCATTTACTTTCACACAAGTACCCTCTAAAAGTTCAGAAGAAACCAAAAGAAATAAACACAACACGGGAATATAAGTTTCCACCATCAGCCAAATTCAGCTTCGGCACAAGGTTACCAATCTAATATATCAGTAATCTATATCGCGCACAGCGACTATCGATCAGCTAGCGCACGTTTATGCATTCAGGTAAGCATCCAGTCATACCTGAAGTATCAGTGTCTAGTTCGCCTCCTAATCCTGCAATATTAGCACATGTAATAAGTTACCTAGTATATCAAAACGAAGTGGCCATACACGCAATAAACCTTACCGAGGTGAACGAGACCGGGAAATGGAACGAGAAAGCGAGTGTGAACTAGAGTAAGAACGCGACGGTGAATGAGAGCGAGTCCGCGACCGAGAGCGAGACCTTGAACGTGAATGATATCTGCGAGCACTCCTTTCGCGGATAGGACTCCGGCTAAGTCGGTGCCTACATAATTTCAAACATTAACAGTGAAAGATAATAATTTGCAGAGCAAAATAGTGAGAAAGTTAACCAAGTTTTTAAAATTAAAAAAATGGATGACACTGCTAAATATTTGTTCAGTTTGGATGCAGAACTATTCAGTCTAACCTGAAAAAGAAAAAGAATAACATATAACAGATAATGGTTTTCGAGGGGAAGCACAAGCACCTTTTGCTTAATAGGTGTACGAATCGCATGATGACAACGGAATTGTGGAATTTTCTTCTAATAATGTTGGTTAGTTGGTAATACCCAATTTTTCAAGAAGCTTCCTGAATGCTGGAAACTGAGGTATAAGAGACTACGAGATATCCTCCAACCGGTAATATGGCTTGTTTCGAAAGAGGAACCAAAGGCATTCACGGATTGAAGAGAACTTTTCTGACTGAATGGGAAGGTTAAACAGGTTAAATAACTGAACCGATCTACCTGACAAACCCATATTTTTGCGGGTTAGTTCAAAATAGATTAGCGACGGGTCCTGACTTAACTCGCCGAACTCGAGTTATAATTAGGGCACTACATCCATGCCCATCTACCAACAAAAACTACAGAACAATGTAACAAATAAACACATAGCAATCACACGACCGCATACTTTGATCTGCAAGAACATCTAACACTCACCACGCCATTTATAGTTTCTACCACTAGTGCCCAAGCGTCCAAGGTTGAATAAATTCTCTAGAATTTCTTCAATGAATCACATTTTTTTCTTGTTGTAGCTTTTTTCGACAAGTTATGCGCTTGTTTTCTGTTTAACAAAGACAAACTCTTTTCTCCCACTTCCTTGACAATTCCTCTTTCCCAGTTTACATAACATTATAGTTTTTTGGGGAGAAATACTTTTTATTCTTTGACTAAGAATTATTTTTCCAACATTTTATATACTTTTGATAATAAAAATTTCATTCCCTTTTATGTAGTTCTTGAATCAGTAAATTCTATTCCAAATGAATAAGGAATTGATGGCCATTTCACACCAAAAGCTAGATATTTTAATCCTTGTACTCTGAACCAACAACTCCCTTTTCAATTAAGGGAGTATCAAAAATGTATATCTCATTTGGATCGCAAGAGATACATGAAAATGCAGAATATTACTACAAAAGTCCCCTTTTTTGCTAACTGGATTTAAAACTCTCAATAAATTGTTAAGGTGAGCCACAAGTTCATCAGGAGATCTCCAAAAAATAAAACAAGTGACTGATTAGTGATTAGATAGTTAAATCTTCCTCTTAACTATAAGAATTCCTAATCTTCAGCAGTCTAAAAGGACCAAGTTTCTCTACATTTATTTTCTCTTGCCTTAGTTATGAGTTTTAATGTGACTTCTACGTCAGACAACAACAAATGCATTTTAAAAAACCCACTCACACACAAATTCAAGCAAAGAAAATCCCAACTTCCTTTTCAACCCTAAAAGAAAAGAAAAAAGAAATAATCACCCCCACATCCTTGACATCACAAAATCAAGGGCCAGTTTTTCAATTGCATTACTCCTAGTCCAATTAGCGAGCCCCATTTAAAGCTTAATGTACCCAAAAGATAAAGAAAATCACAACCCTCATTTTACAAAATCCATCAAGAACAAACTTGAGGTGGTATTTGTTTGGGATTTCCTTTTTTGTTGAGAAGGTTAGGGCTCTCAAATCTCTGATATTGAAGGCAAAGGAGCAGCCTTGGGTTCGGACTCTTTGAATTTCCATGAATTAAGGCAACAATAGACAAATTTTCAATATGGTTTCACCTAAAGCTAAAATGAATATGGATGAAGACGAGGGCTGAAGAGAGCTGTGCGTACGCGCTTGCTGAAAACACAAATAAGAGAACCAATAACTGAAAGAAGCTTTGCTTTGACCATTAGATTACCTTGTTTCAACCCACATTACCAATTACTTGAAAGGTCAGTGTGGGCACAACCCATTTTGATTCATATAGTGTTTAGTGGGATTTTACTGGGTTGTTGTTGTTGTTGTTGTTGTAGTGTTTAGACACTTCCTCAAACCAATGACTCTACAAGGTTGGCAGGTTTCAAAATTATACAAAAGTTTACTATGTGAATAGGCGAACTGACTTTGTAGACAGGAATTATGGCATCTAGCTCCACCAGCATGCATCTCGTAGACAGACATCGCTCAATTTCTAATCAACAAATTCACAAATCCTTTTAAATAAAGAAACAACTAGATCAAGTAAAAAAGGTAAAGGTACTTTAAGGAACACTATATCATCAACTTAGGCAAGACAATACTCACTTTTGAAAAATTCAACAATCTACACATCAAGTACAGTATAACAAGTAGGATCAGTATTAGTACCTTCGAGGGGAACGACTGTAACTTCTGCTACGGCTTCGGCGACGATACCGACTTACTCGGCTTGTTTCTGCAAGCTTTTCAAGCCTCTGTTTCTCTTGTTCTCTTTTCTTGGCCATCTCAACAGCTGTATCTTTCTTGACTGAAAAAGACATCATTTAGGCAAAATGAACAATGCATTGCATGCAACAATATGACCCACTTAATCATACAAAAAGAAGAAGAGTTTTCATTTTAAAAAATGAACAGAGAGGAGATCCTCATTCTGGTTATATCGCAGAATGCAGCACATTATAGAAGACAAAAGGTTTACTCCTGAGATGCACATGAAGTAATATATACTTTGTTTGTTCAATTGTTTGCTCATTATCCGCTTAAGTCGCTCCTGAGGTGTTTCCTTCTTTTCACCCTGCTGTTTAGAGAGGCTTGAACTGCTAGTTGTCTTGTTTAACTTTGATAATGCTGAGGATGCACTGCCAAGACCCCAAAAAGAGGAAAATTAATTACTAGCTTTTGTTTTTTAAGGAGAGAACAAATTGAGAATTTGATAGCCCGAATCTACAAAAAGCACAAAAACATGCAGGGTCGGAAGGACAAACAGACAAATAAACATAAAACCGTAAGAGTGTATAAGACACACCTTGCTGGTGTTTTCAATATTTGGGTACTCTTATCTTTCTCAACAGATACCCCAGATGCAGGATCTACATGAAGGGCCTCAAGAATACGACCAGCTGATGGCCTGCAGAAGAGGTGAGATATTAAACAAGAACTGTTTTATGTTAAGAAGGAAATCTGGACAGCGTCAAGTAAGTTCAATTCGGGGAAAATGAGCTTCAGATCGGAAGCTTGCTCCCTCTTCCCCTTGACATTATCTCACAGGTGTAAATGTGAAATATTCTAAACCACATTAAGTTCCTCAGCTAACAAATGGATGATAAGCTGCAGCAGAGAAAAGACTGTCCAATCTAGCTTTGCAAGAATTAAAGGTCAAGTGCTCCGACCGGTTTAATGGATCAGTTCGAGTCGGAGGAGACGGTGGTGGAGAATATCCTCCAAATTTAGGCTCATTCTCATCGTCTGCGCCACCAAATTCAGTGATATACTCTATCTTCGGAGCTCTCTCCTTGCCTTGGTAAATATCATCAGATTTTCCTCCATGTTCATAGCGTCTTGAATGAGGAGGCGAGTATGAGAGAGACCTTGACCTCGATCTGTGCAGATGGAAAAAAAGATTAAACCAACATTACACAGACTACTATCAATTTGAAAATGCATAAATAAAATAACAAAGATAAGAAACCTTCTGGAACGTGAATAAGCTTCGTATGTCGGACTCCGTCGAGACTCGCTTCATAAAGGAGAGAAAAGAGAGCGAGTGAGAGAACAATCCGTACAACTGGGATTTTAACCTGCACTTAAGTTTTAAGTATACAAAAGTGTAAGATTGAACTAGAGTACCGATAGGGATCATGATGGAGAACTCTGTTCCCGGTAATGCGGGTTGCTTCTCTTTCCCTCTCCCTTTCTAACTGAGAAGCCTTCCTTCTCTCTTTGCGACTCAGCTTCCTCTGCAAAGGCATGATTAGTATGACAGTATACATACAATTCAGCAACAGTTAAAAGTCCCATATTTTAGCAGACTTACTATTGCAGGATCTCCCTTGATTACTTCTCTTTGCCTCCTTTCTTCCTCCTTTGCCTTTTTGTCCATGTAGACAAGCCATCCATACCTTTTCACTCCATAATCTTTGGCAATTGACTCCATCACTTCGTCGTTGCTATCATCACTGTTAAAATCTTCTTCCTCATCATCATCCTCATCATCATCACCATCTTCTTCGCCATCTGAAAAGTGAGGCTCGTCTTTCCCCTCTCCGTCATATGAGAAACCCACTTGGGAATACGACCCCTTGCTTGCTGAAGGCAGAGAAAGTTGAGGTCTGCAATACCGAGAATATTAGAAAATAAAAACTGCCTTGCTAGTTAGACTAGTTAATGTAACATCCCATTTGAAAAGTGTAGTATCACAGAACACCAAGTAAACCCACAAAGAAATAACATGTTTTCATTAATCGCAACACTCACTTGCAGCTGAAGCAAATCAAGACACTAAAGATAACTAGTACAATATCTCTAGCGTTAACATTTCATTAAGCATCAAAATGTAAATACCCATCTACAGAAGTATATTTTTTGCCTTCACATCACATAGCTGATAAAAAAAAGTGAAAAGAATAAAATCGTTGACAGTTTCGAGAGATAAAGTGCTTATGCTTTCCTGAGCCGAGGGTCTACTGGAAACAACCTCTCTATCCTCACAAGGCAAGGGTAAGGTCTACGTACACACTACCCTCCCCAGACCCCACAATGTGGGATAATACTGGGTATGTTGTTGTAGTTTCGAGAGATAAAAACCACAAATTACAATAAACAGAAAAAATACACAAAAATTATGAATATAACACATTTAGGCTGCAGTATATAAAAACCACACACAAATGTTCTCTTTACTTATGACATAGTGATTTTCTTTACTAGGAATATTAATAATGGACAAGGCAAGAGGAGTCAGTTCTTCAATCTTTTCGACAAGCTAAATAATTTTATTAATTATGGAGAGACCTCGTATACAAGCATAAAAGAAACTCAATCTTCTATACATATAAGAACCTCATCGGTGCACCGAAACAAGACACAAGAGGCTACTTTTCAATTTTACAAAATCATTGTCAACACCTTCAAACGCTTTCCAATTTCTCTCTTTCCATATTACCCACATGAAGGCTAATGGAGCGACATCCCATGCCCTTGGTGTTCTTTTCCACCTTCTGACTGCCCACCTATGCAATACTTCCTTCAAAGAGAGCTTTAATATTTTATCAGTAAAGAGTGATTATCAAATAATTAAATATTCCTAGTTACTACATTGTCGACAAAAATAGTAAGCAAGTAAAAACTCAACAACATTCAGATCGCTTCACAAAATCTGTAATGTAATGATCAACAAGGCATGTAAGTTTGCAACAAATAATTGAACCCAAACAGATTTCACTTTGGGACAATATCATGAAGAATATCTTTCATTTTAGAAATCTACTTATATTGTCTTACTTGTCTTTTCTTTTAATCTTCGCAGAGTAAGGAGAGATGATAAATGGGCAACTAAAAGGAAAAGAACCAGAAGAGATTAGTAAGGACAGAAAATAGGAACCTGTCAGAGCCAAGGAGAGCAGTGGTCTTAGCCTCCATCTCCTGATTAACATGTTGCAGACCCTCTTCGTCCTTAACTGTAAAAGCATAGTGTTAACTCGGATGGTGGAATGGTCTCCTCAAAAAATATACACAATTATTTCTAAATACCTAATGCGAAAGAAATATCCTATAATGAATGGTAAAATGAAAAGGATAGTCAAAAAAATAAAAAAGTACCGACATCCTCTACGCCGATGCTTAATTAAATCCCGATAACGCTGAAAACTAACAAACTCTTCTAGTTCTTCCTCTTCCTCTGTTCTTTCTGGGGCCCGACGATGTCGGGAACTAGAATCTCGTATAAAATCAAGAAGAGCACGACCATCAAATCTGTAAGATGATAGTCAAAACGTCAACTATATGACGAGGCAAATTTCCTACCACATTCAGTTATCATCCTAAGAGTTGCGACACAAAATTTTTAAAAAAATGACCTGTCAATCAGAATGTCCTGTTTCCCATTCCAAGGTATCCTGATATATAAATAAAGAAATCAGCTCATGTCTCTAAGCACGTAAATAAACATGAAACTGTACAAGCATGTAAATGCTTCTAATACTATTTGAGGGCAAAAAGAGAATAATAATCAATCACCACGTAAATATTGACTAGTTTAAAATGTTCTGATGACTTTGGATCAGTAAACACTGAACCTTAGAGTTCATAATACTAAAATACCTCAGCACAACAACAATACTTTTCAGATGATTTATTCCATGGGGAGACAAAGGAGACCTATAGAAATACAGATATCAAAGGATGTGAGCTTGAAAATAAGATGGTGGTAGCATGAGTCACCTACTTATATTATACTATTACTTTTTCAATAGGCCTGTACATTTCAGTTCATGGAAACTATGAAACTAAAATGGTAGCTCCAATAAATCATTACACGTGCAACAAAAGTAAGAAATGCAGTCCGGAATCTAATAATAATGTATCCACAAATATACCAAATGAATCCTTAAAATATCCAAAATTTAGTTTAGAACCAACATGATAAACAACAAACCAGTACAACGACGTAACCATGCCAGTACCATAAAATTTTCAAATAGCTAGCAGGAAGCACCACGAAGGACGTGACATGGTACACCCGTAAGGGAGGAGCAATGTTCCATTTAAGATAGCTCAAATTGACCAAAAAATCGTCTTTTTTCCATACATTGATTGGATAACCAATACCTCCCGTATTTTCTACTCCTTGCATTCCAATTTGTAAGACACCTTCCGTTCTGAACCATTCGTATTTTAGAAACAAATTTCACTATCCAATAATAAGCTAAATCAACACCTTAACATATAGATAAATTAGAGGGATAAAGAAATCATACAGGCCCTGCTGATCCTCGGTGGCTTGATAAAGGGCGTCGTCGCGGTAGATACGACATCGAGAGCCGATGGCTTGAATGGATTGCTGAGGGTCGCCACGGCGTTTAGCGAGAAAGATGGCACGTCTCTGAGCTCTCTTACGAGCTGCGTCCATCATATCATGCACTTTCTTCTCCGATCTCCTTGCTTCGTGCCACATCTTTCTTCTTCTTCGTCACAATTTGCAGGTGAAGAATCGGAATTGGAAACCCTAACACACCCTTCCCGACTTTGTTTTCCCTGCGACTAGCAATGCTATCATCATTTTTAGGAACCAGTAACCGTAACTTAATATGGACCAATCATGTGACAGTCACGTGCCTCTCTTTCTTCTTTTCTTTTTCGGACAGGAATTTAGTAGGCGGTTTGTTTGGACATAAAAATTACTACATAAATTTTGAAAAGGAGTTAACAACAACAACAACCCAGTATAATCCCACTAGTGGGGTCTGGGGAGGGTAGTGTGTACGCAGACCTTACCCCTACCCTGGGGTAGAGAGGCTGTTTCCAAATGACCCTCGGCATCCTTCCCTCCAAGAACTCCCCACCTTGCTCTTGGGGTGACTCGAACTCACAACCTCTTGGTTGGAAGTGGAGGGTGCTTACCATCAGAGCAACCCACCTTGCTCTTGAAAAGGAGTTAAGTTGTAAAATAATATTTGGAATTTGAAATTCTAATATATATTTTATTTGAAAAAGTATTATAATTTTGTGAGTGGGAAAATAAAAAATTCTGAAAATTTAAAAAAGTGATCTTTGGAAAACTCATTTTCGAAATTATTTCAAAAACTTATAAAATTTCATAGACAAATATGTTTTTGAAAAAGAAAATTAGAAGAATAAAAATATCTGTGGACAAGCGAGTCCTTAATACCAAAATAAACTTTGTTTTAAGGAATTGAAGTCTTTCAATTAACCACTTTGGCTTTATACATGCTTGATTTATTTATATTTTGCAAGATTTACATCCAGAAAATATTCAAAAATCTAGTGATCATATACCTAAGGAAGTTCCTCTCTATGTAAATACCAACTACTAATTAGCATAAACATTAGGAAGATTACGTAATCATTTTTCAATACTATATTCTTTATTATCATACTAGGTGGCTCGTGACCGTGCTTTACACGGACGTATGAGTGAGATCCTTTACAAAAGAGATCTGATATCGAGAAAAATAATTTCATATTTTATAGAGAAAAGGAACCATCAAAATGACTAATATTAACATAATGCGTCTCATACTATGTACATTCATTAAGTCGTACAATTAAATTCTTGGGCTTGTTTCGAATGAGAAAGACAAATAATTAAATTAATCGTGTTCATGTTGGTAGCCCCAACACACACAAAAGTTGATGCTGCAATTGAGATAACACATACTTTCACCTTTGTATCCACTAAAGAAAAGAAAAAGAATAAGAATCAAAAGATAACATACTAAGCTAAATCTAGGATAATCAATGCAAAGTAAAGCAGGGCAAGCCTTATGTTATTGCATTTCAAAAGGACAACAAAATAATAATCAAGAGAACTATGATTCTATCAAATATGATATAAACTTGTCTCTCGCGGCATTGCATCATCAAGCTTTCGTCCATTGCGGGTGGCGGATATACAGATATAAAAGGAAAAATTTTGAAGTGCCTAAGCTCTATTAAGAAAGTTGATGTGTGCTAATTACATTATTTTGTGTGTAGACGAGGACTATTAATATGATGGATATTAATTAATATAATAACAAATGTACGAGGTGTGTTTGAAGTGATATAGGGTCTAAGGAGAGCCCTTGGGACAAGTCAAATTAGAAATTTCATGATAGACTAAATTAAAGTTCCAAATGAGTATGCACAAGACCTAACTTTGGACGAACATATATATATATATATATAAGGAGTTAGGTGGTGTACAACCTATCAAATGAAAGATCTTCAAGTTTAGGTTCTAACGCTTTAATATATATATATATATTAGAAATTTCATGATAGACTAAATTAAAGTTCCAAATGAGTATGCACAAGACCTAACTTTGGACGAACATATATATATATATATATAAGGAGTTAGGTGGTGTACAACCTATCAAATGAAAGATCTTCAAGTTTAGGTTCTAACGCTTTAATATATATATATATATTAGAAATTTCATGATAGACTAAATTAAAGTTCCAAATGAGTATGCACAAGACCTAACTTTGGACGAACATATATATATATATATATATAAGGAGTTAGGTGGTGTACAACCTATCAAATGAAAGATCTTCAAGTTTAGGTTCTAACGCTTTAATATATATATATATATTAGAAATTTCATGATAGACTAAATTAAAGTTCCAAATGAGTATGCACAAGACCTAACTTTGGACGAACATATATATATATATATATATAAGGAGTTAGGTGGTGTACAACCTATCAAATGAAAGATCTTCAAGTTTAGGTTCTAACGCTTTAATATATATATATATATTAGAAATTTCATGATAGACTAAATTAAAGTTCCAAATGAGTATGCACAAGACCTAACTTTGGACGAACATATATATATATATATATATAAGGAGTTAGGTGGTGTACAACCTATCAAATGAAAGATCTTCAAGTTTAGGTTCTAACGCTTTAATATATATATATATATTAGAAATTTCATGATAGACTAAATTAAAGTTCCAAATGAGTATGCACAAGACCTAACTTTGGACGAACATATATATATATATATATATAAGGAGTTAGGTGGTGTACAACCTATCAAATGAAAGATCTTCAAGTTTAGGTTCTAACGCTTTAATATATATATATATATTAGAAATTTCATGATAGACTAAATTAAAGTTCCAAATGAGTATGCACAAGACCTAACTTTGGACGAACATATATATATATATATATATAAGGAGTTAGGTGGTGTACAACCTATCAAATGAAAGATCTTCAAGTTTAGGTTCTAACGCTTTAATATATATATATATATTAGAAATTTCATGATAGACTAAATTAAAGTTCCAAATGAGTATGCACAAGACCTAACTTTGGACGAACATATATATATATATATATATAAGGAGTTAGGTGGTGTACAACCTATCAAATGAAAGATCTTCAAGTTTAGGTTCTAACGCTTTAATATATATATATATATTAGAAATTTCATGATAGACTAAATTAAAGTTCCAAATGAGTATGCACAAGACCTAACTTTGGACGAACATATATATATATATATATATAAGGAGTTAGGTGGTGTACAACCTATCAAATGAAAGATCTTCAAGTTTAGGTTCTAACGCTTTAATATATATATATATATTAGAAATTTCATGATAGACTAAATTAAAGTTCCAAATGAGTATGCACAAGACCTAACTTTGGACGAACATATATATATATATATATATAAGGAGTTAGGTGGTGTACAACCTATCAAATGAAAGATCTTCAAGTTTAGGTTCTAACGCTTTAATATATATATATATATTAGAAATTTCATGATAGACTAAATTAAAGTTCCAAATGAGTATGCACAAGACCTAACTTTGGACGAACATATATATATATATATATATAAGGAGTTAGGTGGTGTACAACCTATCAAATGAAAGATCTTCAAGTTTAGGTTCTAACGCTTTAAACCGTTTGTCATTTGGATATTCCTACAAGAAGTTATGATCAAATTACCAAAGGCAGGCCATGAAGTAATGTCATAGCGTCCTGGTCCGCATCCAAGCTCGGGGAGAGGGAGCATTTTGAGCTTTTGGGGTTAGGGTTCTTGAGGTCAATAGGCAATTTTAAGCTCAAATCAAGTCCAATCAACTAAGGTAAGTTATTAATGATATTTTGGGTTAATTCTTACTCATTATACATAAGTTCTAATATCATTCTTGCATTCAAAATACTAGATTTCATCATCAAATCCTCAAGAACACAAAAATCACCAAAGTTGTGATTTTTCAAGATTGATCTACTAGAGATAATTTTAATACTTCAAACTCATTTATTATGAGTAGTTAGAAGTATTTATTACAAGTTTCAATGGTTAAAATATTGGATTATAAAACTCTAGTTCATGGCATGAATAGTACTTTTGAGAAAATGAGAGAGAAAACGAGTAGTAATCTTGGCGATAAAATTGATGAATACAATGAACTTATGAAATTATTTGTTAGCAAAAGTTGGAAGTGATCAACTAAGTAATCACTCCAATTGTATATTTTATAAGTGTTGATTATGGAAGACGATGAATAGTAACTTGGTGGCTTTGGACAATTGATGTTGTATCATTAATGACTTCGAATGGGTATTAAAATATAAAAATGAAGTTGAATGGGCTAACATGTGAATCTATTCGGCGACTTGAGTTGTTGGAGACTTGTGGTCAACTTATGAGCCATAAATGAATATTGGTCAATATTTAGATCATATTTTGATGTAATTAGGATATCTAATTGTAGATATTAACTTGTTGGTGATGTTTGAGCATTTTAATCAACATTGGAACGATGGAAGAGGATTGAAGGCTTGTGAATATTAATAAAGCGAAAGTGAGGTAAGTTGATTAAAACTTACTCTTCTTGAGGGGTCTTCTCTAAAAGCATGTTTCGAGTTAATGCATAAGTTGTTTACAAATGTGCTTTCGTGCTTGTGGGGACAAACAAGTAATGATGTCTCCATGTACTAAATTATTACGTTTCATATGTAGTGTCATGTCGTTTTAAATTTTTTTATTTTAAATCTTGTTGGCAAAATGACACTTAAGGTAAATGTTATAAGTTTTTATCAAAACTTACATATTGATATGAGCATACATATTTGAGTGCTAAATATAATTTTTCATGAAAAGTATTTCTGTTGAAAATTGATAAATAAAATAGCACTTTTAAAGATTGATGTTAAATTGCTAAAGGCTTTAACATGTAAAAGATTGTTTATTTAAATTTTGTTCAAATGGTTTAGATTTTCTATTAATGCTATGATTTGATAAAAAAAGATCATTTTAGGCTACTATGATATGAATCTATTTTTGAAGTATCAAATATTTTGGGAGTTACTTGTGTTCACCGAAATTGACTTCGGATGTATTTTGTTCGTCGTCATGAAACTACATGCACCGGTGTAGGCGTAGATGGCCACTTTGTGGTATAGACTACGGCAGAGTGCTCTCCCCCGAGATGGTACTATTTTGTGCTATTATTATTATGGTTGAGTCGATTCGTACGACACTAAGATGAGACGACATGCGCAAGTAGGGTATATGATACTTGCCGCTAGGTACATAACCTAGTTGACTTTCTTGTGTCGGTGATGGTATAGTTCTCCCGGTGAAAGGTAAGGATGATTTTTTTATGTTTAGGCCTAAGGAGCCGAAGGTGATTTCAAGGACTTAAAGAAAACAGAATGATTTTGTATGATTTTATTCAAAAACTTGGATTAACATAAATATTTTAAAAGTTGATATTATGAGTTATATTTCACTTATCTTTTATTTAAAATGATAAGGATCATGAATTGATAAAATTTCTTATAGTTATATCGAATATTAGTGCATTATTTTTATAAAGTTTATCTCAATAACTTAAGTTAGAGAGAGTATATGACACTTATTTAGTACCGATGTGGTGTACTCAGCACTTAGGGGGGCCTCCAGGGCCCCGCTTACTTTACACGTTTCAGGATGATGTATGATACGTGGCATGCGGTGGCTAGGATGACTCTCTTTCTGAGATATATGGTGAGGCACCACTCATATTTCGTGGTCTCTATCATGTTGTTTTCTTAATTTATGCTAGTCGGGTATTAGCCCAAGTGTTTGATTCTATTCTTTGCTATAAAGGCTCCATAGATAGTTGTGAAAGGTTGTAGTAACGGGGTTGCACGCGACTGATGAGCGCAAAACACACACTTAAATATGTTCGCTAGTCGAATATAGTATAATATAATATCGTATCCATAGAGATTTGGGTTAAACAATATTATCGTAGTTTGTAGCTAGATTGCTATCCAAGTTAATCAACAGTTTAGAATTATGTGGTTAAAAACTAAAATTAACTAAGAATCTAAAGCTAATTGATGAATGACACTCGAACAAAAGTAAGCGAGGAAGATATCAATGGGAGAAAATAGGGATTGATTGGATATGTGCAAGATAAATATCTGGATTTAACTCTAGTTAATTCACTTATAGTATTCAAGTGAGTCTCTCGAATTCACTCAATTATTAGTTCAAGCATTTAGTAGAAACTCCTCTCTCGATTAAGTCTCAACTTCATAATATGAACCAATTTAAGCTCAGTGAAGATATGCACGACTTCGTAGTGGATTGGTCTTTAGAAGAACCTTTTTCGATTGTCCTTCTAACTAGGTTTAGTCAACAATTCAACTAGCCTCTTTCGATTACTAAGAGGAATTAATGAACTCAACCAACAATATAATGCAAAGATATCACAAGTTATGCATCTCTCGATTACATGAATATGTGAATATAGATGCAATAATTAAAACACTCAAAACGATTCAATACATAAAAACTAGAGTTAATATCCACAAACAAATATCAATACACTAAATCTACCAATCCCTAAGGAGAAATACTCAATGGACATGGAGTAATTCATCACAAATAAGTTTAAAGTAAAGAAAAACATAAAACGATCCAAACTCGTGTCTTGAGTGAGGATTGAATGATGAATTCCTTGTGCTTTTTCTTCTCCACCTCCCCCTTAGCCTCCTTAGGTCTTTGCTGTGTCAAAAGTCCTGAAAATAATATTTTTTCATGTATATATACCAAGTAGGGTCGGGCCCAGACGAAAATACCTTCTCTTGCGAAATAGGACAAATACTCTGTAAAAATTGCACAGGCACGCCGCATGGGGCGACGCGCCATGCAAGGCACATTAGTGGGGGATTTCATAGAGTTGATTTCTAATAGACGACAGGATTTTACACGGGCGCGGCACGCCATGCACCACCCCATGCGATGTGGGTGTGGTGTTTTCTCAGAGTACGGATTTTTCTTGACTTTACGTAGTTTTCGACCCCCGAACGCGATCCCGACTTAATCCTTTGGACTTTTACTCATACTTCAAAGCTCCAAATCACTCGAATTAACTCCATCACATCTTCATCACTCGGAATCCTCCTACAAGGATTAAAACACATAATTAGTGCAAAACACTAGCGATTAAAGCTCAAACTCAATTAAAGTACAGTAAATTAGAGTGCAATAAGCAACTAAAACCCGAGATTATAGCCTACCATCGGCGACATACATGAAAATATATTCATTTTACTTAGTCTCATTGTTATTATCATGAAAGATGTCATGCGGGATTTCGAATTGGAAAATATTTTATCATTTAATTTGAAAATGTATTTGATTTTTAAGTAGCTTCCGCAATTGAATTGGTTTTCATGCATATGATTTGGGTGCATCATATGGTTTGGTTCGCTCGGGTCAGGTAGTGTGCCGGGTGCCGGTCACGTGGTTTTGGGTTGTGACAAATTTGGTATCAGAGCTAGGTTCTAAGTCGAGTGCTAGAAAGTATATGAAGTCGTATCAAGTAGAGACCCTCTTATCAGTGTGTTGTCAGACACACTTATATCGGGGAGGCTACAATGACATATAGGGAGTTTCACTTTCATTTTACTCTAGATCGTGCGTTTGTGCATGAAGTGAGAGTAAGTATTCTCGATCGTATTGATTACCTGTTGTGGCGAGAATAAAGCTCAAGGTTCAAGTTATAATACAAGATATTTGGGCTAATATCCAGAAAGTGTTAGATTTGTTCAAAATGAAAAGATAAGTTGAGAATAGATTGGGACTGATACAATCAACACGTATGACTTTGGTGAATAAGAATTATCAGTCGAATACTGAGAAATCATGAAAGAAAATAAGGTGAAGATGTCATCTAGTATTGTTAGGATGGTGTCATGACTTATAAATAATTTTACTAAAGGATGCGAATAAAGGCACCTATGGTAGACCCTAGATTTCAATTCAAGATTGTTGGTCAAGATTTGAGACGATTGTTTACTATAATAATCACCATTAACGAGTTTAACAAAGGTACAAAAAAGTACTGTAAATGAAGAGGTTGCATCTTAAATTATCATGACAAAATATATAGAGGTGATATGGATCTAATTGATAAGTGAATGTGAATCAGTCAAGTTTGTGGCGAACATAGTATGACTCATAAGAAGTATGATATAGTTAAGACAATGTCAATAATAACCAAAGATACCTTCCCCAAAGAAAAGAAAAAATGAGACTTTCTTGATCATCCAAAAATGGAATGTTACAAGACGTGAGAGATGATCCTTAATTATGCTAGAGATCGAGTTTCCCCTGAGCATGATAGGTTATTGTCATGATAGTGTCATATGTAATAGAAGTGACACACAATAAATAAAGTGCCATGGTTAAGTACGAGTTGAGGATAGACGAAACATACCATATGTAAAAGATGGGCATGACAACCTTGAGTACCCCCAGATGATGAATATGGTACAACCAAAAAAAACCAATCTCTAATGATGCATACCAAGGTATGCGAGGATAAAGTATGTAAATTTAATTGGGTAAGCGTGAAAATATTAATGCACGAGATGCATAAAAGGCATAATCGTGGATGTTATAAGAAGCAATATAGGTTGTTAGAGAAGGAAAAAAATGATGTGGAATGATAATCTTGAGTTTGTCTAGTCAAGATATGTCTTATTTTATTCTGTTAAAATGATAAAAAAAATTGAGAATTTCCAAGAATGATTTCAAAGCAACTCTATATGTGCCCAAAACAAGAGCAGTTAACTTGTGATTGAACGAATCCTTATGATTTAAGAAGAATAAATATTGAAATGACACATGAGCTAAGTTAAATCTTTTGAAAAGTTATACATATAATGTGTACGACGTAAGGCTCAAAACAAAAATTGAAAACGGTTATGGTGCGTATTTGGAGATTGAGAAGTTACAAAAATTCTAAGGATACATGATAATGTGTCATAAATCCCGAACATGATATGTATGGGCGAGGTCAATAATACCATGAAAAATGAGAAAATATGCAAGTATATGTTTATTGTATGAAACATGTTGATGTAAATATATGGTATTAGCTATGACCAAAAGAGTTCGCAGTGAAGACAAGAGGTAATAAGACCCTACAGACATGGCATCTTTATCAGAAGTATTAGCCTACTAGGTGGGATACCATCAGAAAAAAGTTTTATGAAAGGACTTAAGAGCAAGAAATATAATTTCAGAGATATCACACCCCAATTTCCTCTATGGGTCGTGATGGGCCCCAACGTCACCGCTAGGCAAGCCAATGGTGAACTAGCCATGTATTTATTCTTTTTAACAATTTCAAAATATTAAGTAAGTAAAAGGTGAAAAATTTAATACAATAAGCGTAAATAAATATGAGAGCAAGTGTGGTGTAATAAATCCTCAAAACCACCAAATGTCTACTAGCATATTTCTAAGACCCGGTGTCACAAGTGTATGAGCTACTAGTAGAATATACAAAACACTAAACTACTGTCTAAAATAGAGTAGACAGAAAGTAAATGCAAAAGAGAGACTGTGGGTGCTGCAGAACGGCCGTAGAGAGAAACTCACCACTAAGCCTCGGGGTTACGGCGGTGCGCACCGGGATGACTTCCAGATGCACCTGCCTTAGATTCAGCACGATTAGTGCAGAAGTGTTGCGTGAGTACATAAACAACATGTATACCCAATAAGTATCCAATCTAACCTCGAAGAAGTAGTGACGAGAGGTCGAGATCGACACTTACTATGAGTCAGTAATAAAATACAGAAATTCTAAATAGGCATGGAATACGTGAATATTAAAAATAACACAATGGAAAGCAACGAATAAATGATCCTTTAACTGATAGTAAATTCCAAAATCTACATCTAACACATACTAGTTCCAAATCAATTTCGGTCATTAAATAAATTATAACCTCTCAAGCCATAACATAATATCGAGTGTAATTGGGCTCCGAGTATTATCACGCACGATTTATACCGAGGTTGTACGACCTGATCCAAAATATTGTGTGCACTGCCGAGGGTCGAACGACATGAACCATAGATGTATCTATTATACTGCCAAGGCGAACAACCCGCTCCCATGAGAATAGAGAAGTTTACATCGCTCGCGGAAGTACTTGCGACGCGAGTGAACATGGATTTCTCAGAGTTATTATGTATTTCTCAATTCTTCCCAAAAATAAGAAATCTAAATTGGAAATTTTCAACTTTAAAATCCTTAGTCTCAGCTATATTTAAGATAATTAATATGCATAACAAACATAATAGTACAATTAAAGCATGATGTGTATCTAAGACTACCCGGACATCTCATGGAATATAGCTACGCACGGAATTTCATCACCTAGTGCGTATGTAGCTCCCCACACAAGTAATTCACAACAAAAATACACCTAAGGGGATGAGTTCCCTCTTACAAGGTTATGCAAGAGACTTACCTCGTTCTCAAGCTCACTTTCGGTCCACTAATCCGCTCTAAAAGCCCAAGTCGATGCCGAACAATCCGAAACCAGTCAAATATTATATAATTTAATCAATATCTACTCAAACACTTCATAATGTAGCTATTAGAATAATCACCCAACCTAAATTGGAGGATTCTAAAATTCGCCCCCGGCCCACATGCCCGGATTTTAAAATATTTTGAAGATAAATATTATCCATAACCTCACGAACTCAAATATATAATTTTCACCCAATTTCATAATCATTTTCGTGGTTAAATCCTTTTTTTAATCAAAACCTAGGTTTTTCAACTAAACCCATAATTTTCACAATTTTACATGTTAAAATCTACTCATAATCTATGTATTTAACTTACATCGGATAGAAATTACTTACCTTCAATATCTAGGTGAAAAACCTTTCTCCAAGAAGCTCCAAAATCGCCCTAGAGATGAAAGAATGAGTCAAAAATGGCCTAAGTCCCGAATTAAATGAACCTCATTGCCCAAAGGTTTTCGCACCTGCGATGCCACTGCCGCACCTGCGGCTCCGCTTCTGTAGAAAAAACCTCGCAGGTGCGGACCAAGCCCAGGTCCGCCTCCTTCGCTTTTGCAGACAACAACTCGCTTCTACGAGCCCGCTTTTGCGATGTATGTGTCGCACCTGTGACCTTCCCCGCTTCTGCGATCAACTCCCTCGCACCTGCGCGTTCGCAAGTGCGGCTCCTGCTTCGCTTCTGAGATCTCTGGCCAGCCCACTCCAGGCTGCTTCTGCGAGAATTAGCTCGCTTCTGCGAGCTCGCACCTGCGGCAGGTTCTTCGCAGGTGCGATTACACCAGAACCCTGCTGCTTCAGCCTTTCTTTCAAGCCCAAATTTGATCTGCACATTACACGAATAGCACCCGAGGCCTCGCCCAAATATACCAACAAGTTCATAAACATAAAATGGACTCGCTCAAACTCTCGTAATGCGTAAAATAACATCAAAGTTAAGAATCACACTCCAAACCAAATCGAATCAACTTATGAATTTTAAGTTCTTCCAACTTGCTACGAATAAGCCGAATCATACTTAAACTACTCGGAATGGCACCAAATTTTATGTGCAAGTCTTAAATCATCATACGGAACTATTCCCGGGTTTGAAATCCCAAACGGACCTCGATATAACCAGAACCTACTTCAAACTAAATTTAAAGAACTTTAAAATCTTCAATGCGCCAACTTTCAACTTTATGTGCTAAAATGCTCCCGGGTCGTCCAAAACCCGATCCGAATATACCCCCAAGTCCAAAAGCATCATATAAACCTATTGGGACCGTCAAATCCCGATTCTGAGGTCATTTACTACAAATGTTAACCCAAGTCAAACTTAACCCTTTTACCCCAATATTAAGGAACTACGTGTTCCGATTTCAACTCGAATCCTTCCAAATCCCGAGCTAACCATCCGTGCAAATCATAAAACAGTAAAAGCACATACGAGGAGTCTTATTTAGGGGAACAAGGATCTAGAAAGCAAAACAATCGGTCTGGTCGTTACATTCTCCACCTCTTAAACAAACGTTCGTCCTCGAACGGGTCTAGAATCGTACCTAGAGTGCTGAATAAGTGTGGATATCGGCTCCGCATGTCCTCTTCGGTCTCCCATGTTTCCTCCTTGACTGGTTGACCCCTCCACTGAACTTTTACCGTAGAAATCTTCTTGGACCTCAACTGGCGAACTTGCCCGTCAACAATGGCAACTGGTTCATCCTCATAACCCAGACTCTCATCTAACTGAATCGTGTTGTAATCTAACACATACAACCAATCAGCATGATACTTCCGGAGCATAGACACGTAGATAACCGGATGAACTCCTGATAGACTGGGAGGCAAGGCAAGCTCATAAGCAACCTATCCAACTCGTCTCAACACCTGAAATGGACCTATACACCTTGGGCTCAGCTTGCCCTTCTTGCCGAATCTCATGATTCCCTTTATCGGCGATACTTTCAAGAGAACCTTCCTGCCCACCATAAATGATGAATCATGAGCCTTCTAATTCGCGTAACTCTTTTGTCTGGACTGTGCTGTGCGAAGTCGCTCCTGAATCAGCTTTACCTTTTCCAAGGCATCCTTCACCAAATCAGTACCATATAACGTAGCCTCGTCGGGCTCAAACTATACGATGGGCGAACGACATCGCCGACCATATAAAGCCTCAAATGGAGCCATCTCAATGCTGAACTGATAATTGTTGTAAGAAAACTCGGCCAAAGGCAAGAATCGATCTCACTGCCCTCCGAAGTCAATCACACACGCTCTGAGCATATCCTCCAAGATATGAACCGTCTGCTCTGACTGCCCATCGGCCTGCAGATGAAAGGTTGTGCTGAGCTCTACCGGGGTCCCCAACTCATCCTGTACTGCCCTCCAAAAATGCGAAGTAAACTGAGGGCCTCTATCTGATATGATGGAAACATGCACACCATGCAACCGAATAATCTCCTGAATGCAAATATGGGCCAATCTCTCCGAAGAATACATGGTCACAATCGGAATAAAGTGTGCTGACTTAGTCAACCTGTAAATAACGACCCAAACTGCATCAAACTTCCTTAAGGTCTGCGACAACCCAACTACGAAGTCCATAGTGATGTGCTCCCATTTTCACTAAGGTATAATCATCTACTGGAGTAGACCATCCGACCTCTGATGGTCATACTTAACCTGCTGGAATTTAGGCACATTGCTACATACTCAATTATGTCCTTCTTTATCCGCCGCCACTAATAATGCTGCCTCAGGTCGCGATACATCTTCGTAGTTCCTGGATGAATAGAATACCAAGAACTGTGCGTCTCCTCTAGATTCTTTTCCCTCAATCTATCCACATTAGGAACACATAGACGACACTGGAGTCGCAGAACACCATCTTCACCGATAGTAACCTCCTTGGAACCACCCTGTAGTACCGTCTCTCTAAGAACCAATAATTGTGGATCATCGTACTACGAGCCTTGATCTGTTCGAATAGTGAAGACTGGGAGAAGATGCATGCAAGAACTCGGATGGGCTCTAAAATATCCAACCTCATGAGTCTGTTAGCCAAAGTCTAAATGTCCAAAATTAATGGCATATCCTCTACTGAAATGAATGCCAAACTACCCATACTCTCCGCCTTTCTGCTCAAGGCATCCGCAACTACATTCGCCTTACCAATGTGATAAAGGATGGCAATATCATAATCTTTCAGTAACTCAAGCCACCTGCACTGCCTCAAATTGAGATCCCTCTACTTGAACAAATGATGCAAGCTACGATGATCAGTGTAAACCTCACATGACACCCCATAAAGATAATGCCTCCAGATCTTAAGAGCATGAACTATTGCGACCAACTCCAAATCATGTACGAGGTAATTCTTCTTGTGGGACTTCAGCTGACGCGAAGCATATGCAATAACTCACCCCTACTGCATCAATACACAACCCAGGCCAAAGCGTGAAGCGTCGCAATACACAGTATATATCCCTGAACCAGAAGGCAATACTAACACCGGTGCTGAAGTCAATGCGTTCTTAAGCTTCTGAAAGCTCTCTTCACAATCATCGGGCCATCGGAACGGATCACCCTTCTGGGTCAATCTAGTCAAAGGTGTTGCAATATATGAGAATCCCTCCACAAACCGATGATAATAATCTGCGAACCCCAAGAAGTTCCCGATCTCGGTCATTGTAGTACGACGAGGCCAACTTTGAACTACCTCGATCTTCTTGGGATCTACTTTAATACCCTCGCCTGATAACACATGCCCCAAGATTGCCACAGAATATAACCAAATCTCACACTTGGAGAACTTAGCATATAACTTATGTTCCCGCAAGGTTTGAAGCACCACTCTCAATTGCTGCTCGTGCTTCTCCATGCTACACGAGTAGATCAAAATGTCATCAACGAAGACAATGACAAACGAGTTAATATATGGCCTGAACACCCGGTTCATCAAATCCATAAATGCATCTAGGGCATTAGTCAAAGCGAAGGACATCACTAGAAACTCATAGCGGCCATATCTAGTTCGAAAAGCCGTCTTTAGACCATCTGAATCATGAATCTTCAACTGATGGTACCCCGATCTCAAGTCGATCTTAGAGAACACCCTAGCACCCTGCAACTGGTCAAACAAATCATCAAAACGCGGCAATAGGTACTTGTTCTTAATGACAACTTTGTTCAACTAGTGGTAATCAATGCACATCCGTATATTCCCATCTTTCTTCTTTACGAATAACACCGGTGCACCCCAAGGCAATACACTCGGTCTGACGAACCCCTTTGCTAGCAACTCTTCAGGCTATTCTTTCAACTTCTTCAACTCTTTCGGAGCCATGCGGTATATTGGAATAGATATAGGCTGGGTACCTGGAGCCAAATCAATACAGAAATCGATATCACGATCTCGCGACATTCTTGGAAGATCGGAAGGAAGCACATCGGAGAACTCCCGAACCACGGGCACTGAATCAATCGCTGGAGTCTCTGTAGTAGTATCTCAAACATAAGCTAGATAAGCCAAACAACCCTTCGCGAACATGTGTCGAGCCTTTAGAAAAGAGATACCCGACTAGATATACTGACGCACGAACCCTTCCACTCCAATCTAGGCAACTCTGGCATCACTAAGGTAAGAGTCTTAGCATGGCAATCAAGGACAGCATGATACGGAGATAACAATTCCATGCCCAAGATGATCTCAAAGTCAATCATATCGTGCAACAAAAGATCTGCTCTAGTCTCATAATCACAGAAAGTTACAATACGTGGCCGGTAGATCGGTCCACAACAATATAATCGCCCATTGGTATGGACACATAAACAGGAGTACCCAAGGACTCACAAGGAACACCCAGGAAGTGAGAAAACATAGATGAAACATATGAATATGTAGACCTTGGATCAAATAGTACCGAAGCATCTCTACCACAAACAGAAATAATACCTGTGATCATGATATCTGAGGCCACTACATCTGGTATGGCCGGAAAAGCATAGAACCTAGCTGGAGCGCCACCTGACGGCCTCCACCTGACTGGCCTCCACCTCTAGGATGGCCCCTACCCACATGCCCTCCGCCTCTGGGAGACCGGACGGTTGGTGTGGCAAATGGTGCTGTAATCATAGGCTGGTGACCATGTTGTACTGCCTTGCCCCGAAATCTAGGACAAACCGCTTCATGTGGCCAGGATCCCCGCACATGTAACAACCCCTCAGAATGGTAGACTGTTGACCTGAAGTCTGACCCTGATGGCCTGAATACCCACTGGAAGAACCCTGAATAGCTGGTGAGTGGTATGAGCTCTCTGGCATGGCGCTAGAATAGAGCCGCACTGGAGCACCCCAGAGAAGGTGGCGGTGCTGGATATGTGGGCCTGCTAGACTGACCCCTCCCAAACTGACCTCTGCCCCCAGACGGAGCACTACTGAACCCTATAAAATAACGGAACCGCTTGTCCCTTGGCACCTGCTCTCGGCTCCACTGAAGAACACCCTCTATCCTCTGAGCTATATCCATAACTAGCTCGTAAGAAGTACCCATCTCAACCTCACGGGCCATAGTGTCCTGGATACCATAGTGCAAACCTACAATAAATCTATGAACTATATCTGCATTGGTAGGAGGTATCATAAGTGCATGGATACACAACTCAGAGAATCTCGCCTCATAGTCGGTCACCGACATCTGGCCCTGCTGGAGCTGCTCGAACAAAAATCGCAACTCTTCCCTCTGAGAGGGTGGAATATATCTGTCCAGGAAGAGGCGTGTGAACTGGCCCCAAGCCATGGGAGAAAAACCTGCTGGTCTGCTGAGAAGATATGATAGCCACCACCTACGGGCCCGGCCCTCAAGCTGAAAAGTGGTAAAGTCCACCCTGTGGGACTCCAATATCCTCATGTTGTATAGTATTTCCCTGCAATGATCAATAAAGTCCTAGGGGTCCTTATGTCGCACCCCTCCAAAGATAGGAGGCTGTAGTCTAGTCCATCTATCCAATAGCTTCTGTGGCTCGCCAGTCGCAGCTGGTCTAGGTTCAGGTATAGCTGCTGCAACTAGGGGTGTCAATGGTTCAATTCAGATGATTATTTTCTAAAATTTGTACCATACTAATTTTTCGGTTATTCTATTATGCATAACCAAAATTAGACTTTTCGAAACTATCCCAATCATGTCGGTTTCTCTTCGGTATCAGTACGGTTCAGTTAATTTTTGGTATTTTTTTTAAATGTCATGTAAAAGCCACTAGTAGAAGTAGAATGCCATAACATACATACTTTTATAGGACTTAGCAAACTCTCTAGATATTTTTACTCTTTAAAGGTTGATGAATTAAGAAAATATTAAAGATGGCCAGAGTATAAATCCATCAACTATTTTACAGCAGCGTAAAGGAAACTAAAAAAAGATATTAACCAATTGAAAAGATATTAACCAAACTGGAACTCAAGAATAAAGTCTATGGAAGATTGAATATTCAAAAAGATAAATCTAAATCATATGAAAGGAAACATATTCAATACATTGTAGTCTGCTACTAATCGCTAGAATAGCTTGTGTCTTGCTAGTGAATATGTTGGAAATAATTTAGTTTCAATAGGAGTAGCATTATAGGTTTGGGAATTAAGATTTTGAGTTTAATTACTTGTTTGCTTGTAACCGCTTTCACAATTCCAAGGCCCAAGGAAAATTTTAATACATTATTACTCTTAAACTTAATATATAAATATATTTTTCACATATAAATTTATTCGGTACGGTTCGGTATTTTTTCGGTTTATTTATATAAAATAAAAAACCTATCCTAATTATCGGTACAATTATAGATATATATATATAAACTTATGATTTTATTAAAAGAAACCTAAAAATCGGTTCGGTACGGTACGATTCGGTCGGTTTAGTCAGTTTTGAAATATCAATTGGCACCCTAGCTGCAACTCGCTGGGCTTCGCCCATAGGTAAAGCGCCTGGGGTTTGATATACGGCAGATGAATGCCTTGGAGCCTGAGTGGTAGGGGTCTGTGCTCCCTCTCCCGCTTGAGATGTGGCCGAGTCCTTTGGAAATAAACCAGCATGAGTCATAGAATCCATGAACCGCAACATACCTCCCGAATCCCGGTGCGGACATGAAATCCACAGGGGCTGGCTCCACTGCAGGCACCTCGCCCTGCTCCTCAATAGCTGGACCCTTCACAGGGTCCACTAGTGGCACAACTAGGGCAACTCTGGAAGTCCTCGTCCTCTACCATGAGCTGGAGCCCTCCCTCGACCTCTTCCTCGGCCTCTAGCAATAGGGGGCAGCCCCTCCATGGTCGGGTACATCTGTTGCTCGCGTTCTCACCATCTGTGAGAGAATAAGAGAAAGATACTTAGCACAACTTCAACTGCACGATAGGAGATGAAGAAAGAGTAGTTTTCTAACACCATATAGCCTCTCGAAGATAAGTACGAACATCTCCGCACCAATTCTCAAGACTCTATTAGGCCTGCTCATAACTTATGAGACCTACGTGAACCTAGTGCTCTGATACCATGTTGTCACGATCCAATTTCCCCTATAGGCCATGATAGCACCCAACGTCGCCGCTAAGCAAGCCAACGATAAACTAACCATGTATTTATTCTTTTTAACAATTTCGAAATAGTTAATTTTTATTTATTAAGTAAGTAAGAGGTGAAAAATTTAATAAAATAAGCGTAAATAAATATGAGAGCAAGTGTGGTGTAATAAATGCTCAAAACAACCAAATGTCTACTAGCATATTTTCAAGACCTGGTGTTACAAGTGTATGAGCTACTAGTAGAATATACAAAACACTAAACTACTGTATGAAATAGAGTAGACAGAAAGTAAATGCAAAAGAGAGACTCCAGGTACTGCAGAATGGACTCGGAAGCAACTCACCACTAAGCCTCGGGGTATCGGGGGTGCGCGCCGGAATGACTGCCAAATGCACATTCCTCAGATCCTGCACGATTAGTGCAGAAGTGTAGCGTGAGTACATAAACAACATATACCCAGTAAGTATCCAGTCTAACCTCAAAGAAGTAGTGACGAGGGGTCGACTTTGACGCTTACTATAGGCCAACAATAAAATGCAGAAACTCTAAATAGTTATGGAATATGGAAATAATAATAATAACACTATAACAAGCAGTGAATAAATGCTTCTTTAAATGATAATAAATTCCAAAATCTTCATCTAGCACATACTAGTTCCAAATCACTTCAGGTTATTAAATAAATTATACTTCTCAAGCCATAACATAATATCAAGTGTAATCGGGTTCCGAGAATTTATCACGCACGATTTATGCCGAGGTCGTACGACCCGATCCAAAATACTATGTGCTTTGCCGAGGGCGAACAACATGAGCTATAGATGCATCTATTACACTGCCGAAGCGAATGACCCCATGAGAATAGAGAAGTTTACCTCGCTCGTGGATGTACTTGCGACGCGAGAGGACATGGATTTCTCAGAGTTATTAAGTATTCCTCAATTCTTTCCCCAAATAAGAGATCTAACTTGGAAGTTTTCAACTATAAAATCTCTAGTCTCAGCTCTATTTAAGATAAGTAATATGCACAACAAGCATGCCAGTACAATTAAAGCATGATGTAAATCTAAGACAACCCGGACATCTCATGGAATAGAGCTACGCATAGACTTTTGTCACCTAGTGCGTATGTAGCTCCACACACAAGTAATTCACAACAAAAATACACCTAAGGGGATGAGTTTCCTCTTACAAGGTTAGACAAGAGACTTACCTCGTTCTCAAGCTCACTTCTGGTCCACTAATCCGCTCTAAAAGCCCCAAGTCGATGCCGAACAATCCGAAACTAGTCAAATATTATATAATTTAATTAATATATACTCAAAACTTCATAATTGGCTATTAGAATAATCACCCAACCCAAATTGGAAGATTCTAAAATTTTTCCCGGGCCCATATACCCGGATTTTGAAATTGTTTGAAGATAAATATTACCCATAACCTCATGAACTTAAATATATAATTTTCACCAAATTCCATAATCATTTTCGTAGTTAAATCCCATTTTTATCAAAATCTAGTTTTTTCAACTAAACCCATAATTTTCACAATTTTACATGTTAAAATCTGCCAATAATCTATGTATTTAACTTACATTGGATAGAAATTACTTACCTTCAATAGCTAGGTGAAAATCTTTCTCCAAGAAGCTCCAACATCGCCCAAGAGATGAAAGATATTAGTCAAAAATGGCCTAAGTCCCGACTTAAATTGTCCCGACCCAAACCGATGGGCTATGACGAGTGCCCGAGTTCTACCTATCGAATACCCCTAAGTATTCGTCTAAGATATAACATCTGAAAATAAACTACTAATTCATATGAACAACCTACGTGGGAAAACATGCCCAAAAGACATATATATATATGATACGGTAGGGCGAGCCGACAAGGCCACATACTATCTAACTATACATGACTGTCTACAGACCTCTATTAGAGTGTACAACTGTATAAAAGACGGGACTGGGCCCCGTCTACCTATATATGTATGCAAACACATCGTGCCAAAACTCAAAGCAGCTCCGGATCAAATGGAGCACACCAACTATCGCTGATCTAGGATCCTAAGAAGGGGGATGGTCATCCTGTCTACCTGCACATGCGGGCATGAAACGCTGCGTCCCCAGGCAAAAGGGACGTCAGTACAAATAATGTACTGAGTATATAAGGCATGAAAATCAGTACATAAAAGACATAGATGAAACATGGGGTAAAGCATTCCACATATGAGTCTAAATAACTTTGTGAATCCTGAAACATTTATAATGTCATGCACGTGCGTGTAAATGTCGTATCATGCATATGTATAGGTGTACATAACATCATCAAGCCTCTGAGGGCATCCCATCATATCATCTCAGCCATTGTGGGCAAAATCATCAACATATACCAGCTGATAAGGTAGTGGTGTGTATATAATGCCGTAACCTTTTCCCATATCCCATATACATATAATATACGCATATATAACGCCATCTGGTCATGGGTCAATGTATATGTATAAATGAATGAAATGCATTAGAAATATGTTAATAAGATTTCTTGGAAGGTTATAAGATCGATATGCCCTTCAGATAAACTTTATCAACTACGTATTTTTCTGAGACCCATGAACAGAAGATATAATAATAATAATTCACATGGAAAATCAAGAACATAAGCATCTCTAGTATTTCTATGAATAGAGTCATTTATGAAAGTTGTGCGTTTACTCGTTTCATTTGTATTGTATGGATCATGCCAAAAAGAAAGAAGGGATAGCCTTAACATACCTCAAGTCGTCAATGCAACTCAACAACAAGCTTATGACAACTAGCGCGCCAACCCTATAACAAAGAAATACGTGTACAATTTAGATGGCGGTAGTATATTACGTATCTCAAACGATAAATCAATTGTATAATAAAACGAGCAGCATTTCCCCTGATTTTACTGCTCCTCAAGCCTACTATAAGCGAGATACAAACATAATATAATCAGCAACTCAAAACCAATCTAATTACAATCCGAGACCTTCAATACAATAAAACCCCCAAATATACCATAATACACCCAATCAACAAGTTATCAATTAGCCTGTAACTACAACGACGAGCGACCAACCTATTACCCTACCACATGTGACATTTCTCCATGCCCTTTTTATCCTTCCAAACTCCATAAATTAGCAGCAAAATAGACATCCCAAAAGCAACACGAAACAACCCACAAAACAGTCCATTACAAGTCAAATAACTCGAACTCACGGCTTCCGATCACCATCCCGTGAGGTCTAACTATTAGGAAACGAATTCATCAACTTGTCTTGGTATTCTGAAGCTTAAATACAAAAATTAGGAATTTTATTAACTATTAAATACATTCCAAAACTCAAACTACAAAGAAAAAGAGAGGCGATATAGTGATACTTATGTCGTAGGGATCGTTCTGATGCTATCGCTTCTTGATTCCGTACTCGGGATGTTAGTATTATTTGAAGCACTATTAGAGAGCTCAAGGACCGTTTTATGGTGTCCTCTGGTCGGATTCTATGTAAAAATGAAGAGAGAGACGAGTTAAAACATACATACATATATATATATATATATATATATATATATATATATCAACTTTTGAAAAGTCAAAGAGGTGCTAGCTTGGCACCCTCTCATTCGCCCATCTTCCGACGCTTATATCTTTTTATCCGGATGTCGTATGAACGAACGGTTAAGATAGTTGGAAAATACATTCCAAGACCTTAAATTTTTATATAATATGTCCCCAAAAGACCTTATATAGCACACTAAATCTATTTATCAAAAAGCTCTATTACAAGGCAATTCCTTAGTCGTTTATTTTCACAACTTTAATCCGATTTTCCCCAAACTTTATATTTTCTATCCAAACATCATATATGGCCATATTATGACTTTAAACTCATTTAAATCATGATTAACAAGTCTCATATTCATTACGTCACCTTGGGATGCACAAGGTGTAACAATCTTCCCCCTTAGAAACATTCGTCCTCGAATGTTAAACTCCCAGAAATCTATAGAAATTTTGGCAGAGTCTCCTCTGTATCGGTACTACTACCAACCAATCACATAACAAACCTAACAATACCAAGCCACACACGGACACAATCAGCAATAACACCAATGGCCTCACACGACCAATAGCAATAACTAACATAAGAGTCAAGTATCATATACGTACCTAAAGGTTGTGATGTCTCAGTCCGATCCTCCTCCGGAAGTGGAAACAAGTGAGGATACCTAGTCTTCATTTCTTCTTCAGCTTCCCAAGTCATCTCCTCCACATTATTGTTTCTCCAAAGTACTTTAACCAAAGTTATATCCTTAGTTCTCAATCTCCGAACTTGTTTATCTAGTATAGCAATGGGAGTTTCCTCATATGATAGCTGCTCTGTAACCTAAACATCATCAACTGGAATGACTTTAGAGGGATCTCCAATATACTTACGGATCATAGACACATGAAAGACTGGATGTATAGACTCCAAGTTGGAAGGAAAGTCTAACTCATATGCTACTTGGCCTACTATGCATATAATCTTATAAGGTCCAATGTACCGAGGGCTAAGCTTTCCTTTCTTACCGAATCTTATAAC